>JAXIVJ010013705.1:0-30000 GCA_036785665.1 Chirona hameri
GCGGTAAGAACCAGCATGTTGCCTGTCATGAGAGGAATCTAACAGTATGCCTCTATGCGTTTTTTAGTTTTCAGGTCAATGGGTAACCTTCCAGGTCCAGTGAATGACCTAAGATCGACCATGTCCAAAAATAGCGATTGTGCAGGGCGCTTAGTATAACTTCCGAACGGAGAGAGATAGAGAGACACCGTAACAAGTAACGTGAGGCCTGTCATAAGTAAAATCCAAAGGCATCCCATTTTGATCATCTAGGTCAACTGGTGACCTTTGGGGTCAGGTCAATGGCCCTTTGGGTTCTGACATGACCTTGACGAAAAGGTCATAGGTCACGATCTAAAAGTCGTATACACTTCAAATTTGTGTAGGATACGTATCATTGTTGTAAGCTCAGCTATTGAAAATTTCAGCAAGATTCGCCGCATGTGTAAACAGTTATTCAAGAAAAACCTCAAGGGGAGGGGTCGTTTTAGGACCCCCGTAGGGCGAGGGTTAAAATAAAGGTCTGATAAATGCGTCATTTGCGCAAACCACCGAGCACAAGTCAGTCATGCATTTCTGTATCAATTTTTGCACTTAATTTGTATTCAGATTGATGTATAACGTTTCTTTGAGCCACCACGCTACATCGCGATTATTTTTAAAATGCTGACGTTTCAACTGTTCATATCCCTTCCTGTCACAAGTCATGCACATTATACTTTTGGGTCACAACATTCATGCTCATGCGCTAGTTGAATGACACAACAGATTCCAAGGCTACCAGAGCGTTGTTTGACGTCTAAATGGTCGTCGATTGTCAGATCAAGGTAACAACAAGGTGAGCACAGACCCACGGCGTATTCCAATCTCCAAGTGGTCTTCTTTTCACCTGCGCCGTGCCGGGGGGGGGGGGGGGGGGGGGGAGATGCCCCCTAATGTTTTTCGAGGATAGCGGAAAAACGGCGGCGTGCAGCGCCACGGTTTTTGGCACAGCTGTTTGGGCATCAATTACCCACATTTTGCAAATTGTTTGACCTCGAGTCTTCTCAGGTCAGGTCACCAGACCAGGTCACGTGACCCCACCTCCAAAAAGTTTCCCGTCGTACCACAGCCACAGTTTTTGATGATGGGTATCACACTTACAGTATTTCATCAGGTCATAAGTACCTACAATTTGGGTATCTCGGATTTTGTATATCGGCGACCTAAAGTCGAGTCAATTTCGTGACCTCCCCATTATAAGTCAACGGGGAAATATCCAGATGCTTCCTATTCCGAGGATATGCATGATATCAGTCCAATTAATTCTGTATCGTGTTATCATAGACCATTCTTGATGATCCAGGTGCAATTTTTGTTCAGTGGTCCTTACAAGGCAAGCTGAGGTCATCCGAGGTCACCAACTCTTTTTTGTCAATGACTCTCAACTGAATGAATATAGAGAAGTGAAACCGGTACCAATGTGTTTGTCTTGTCGAGACACGTTCCCAATATGCAAATGACCTACTTGGGTCACCACTTGACCTTGACCTGAGGTGAAATTTATAAGTTGAACTAACCTGGTCACCATTAATATGGTTCGAAGCACCTTGACGAGACAAACACGATGGTGTCACAATTATTACTTATTAGGTAATCATTAATTAATAATTATTAGGTAAAAAGTAATTTTCGAAAAACTGTTTTGCCAACAACAACAAAAATCGTTTGATGGCCTCTGGAGACTAAATTTTTGACCTGACCTAAAATCTGAAGACATTATAGCGATTGCATTTTTCAAGAGCTTTCTATTGTTGTTTTTTTCGTTTGTTCCTAGCTATCATAGTTCCCGAGATATTTGGGGGTTTCTGGAGTCAACCGGACCACTAGTACTGTGTCGAAATTACTTAACGTGGGGAGGCAATTCTTTCACCACAACCCATTTTTATATCTGCTCTACAAATCTGCTATCTCAGTCCAAAACCCCATGTTAAAGGTGAGCTATTCCCTTTAAGAAAACTGTGATGCATTCCGCGGATTGACTTGGCAAGGACGGTGACGTATTTAATGTATGCGATTTGTTGCATTGACCAATCAGGGACGTTGTCACGCTTCTTGGAGCACTTACTTCATTGCTGGCCCTATGACTGGTTTACAAATAGCATTCAAACCAGAGATAGTGATGGATTATACTGTTCGTCACCATATGTTAATACATATTCCCTCAATTTGTGAAAATTGCGTAATTTATTTTCAACATTAGGAGTTTTGTATAGTTTTGTCTCTGGCTGTATATAACACTATGCTTTATATTACCATGGAAAATAATAATTTTTTCCTAAAAAAATTAACAAACAATAAAACAAAAACTGGCAATTAAATCGGAAGCTCATCGATGCACATCGACGGCGACCTATTTAGTGTCGGCGATTTGTTTAGAGGTAGGTACTTCAACAAAGTTGAACAGATTGATGCAAAAGCGTGTCGCTTTCCAATAGTGGAGGGAAAATACCGATCATGAACTCCTTAAGAAGTATATGTACTTGCTTTTTAATTTTTCCAAACTTCCAACTTTGAATTAGGGAATAATTGTATTTAATTCTTAAATTTTGATCACATCATTTTAATACCATAAAGGTAGCCAAATCAATTGTTTCTAACAAAATCAAAAGGTCATTATTTCCCTTTAAGAAGATCTGCTGCTACAAGACGAAAGGAACTCATAGGGTGCGATCGGCAACACGACGAATTCGCTCTCCGACGAATCCAACGAATTTGCTCTCCGGCGAATTCGCTGTCTCGTGCGTTCTGTAACAACAAAATTATCCGCCGGTTTTGTCACTGCTGCGCCGTGTCATGGTTTGTGTGGTTGTTTTACTTGTTTTCAGAAATCACGGTAGTTTGAACTTTGTCAGTACTCAGCAATACTACAGTCAATACAGCAATACTGCAGATGACGTTATGGCACACCGCAAAAGAAATTAGCCCTCCCGACGACTGGTTTGGAAATTCGCCCTCCGACAGAGCGAATTCGTCGGGCGAATTCGCTCGTTTGCAGATTCGTCGTGTTGCCGAACACAAACTGAGCGAATATTCGGCGTTCGACGAATCACCGACGAATTCGTCGTGATTACGGCGAATTCGTCGTGTTGCCGATCTTTTTTTTCGATCGCACCCCTAATCTCAGGCCTGTTCGGCATCTAATAATATTCGACTGCGCATGCGCAGTAAGGCGCACTGAGCCTGGGCGGAGGCTAACTGGCGAATGACGTCAGAAACTATGACGTCATCTCCCGTCATGCTCCTCAGAATGCCTAAGCCAACCATTTCCAGGCGCTGTTCGGCACACGCTACTAGCGCTTTTCGCTAGCTGACGTCACAATTACGTCACGGAAACAGACGCAGCAGGAAACAGACAGAACTCACAGAAGCACTTCCAGACTGCTTCAGGGGCACATCACATCTGTTTGTTTTCATTTCAGTTTGATTTGTCTCATGCGCCACTATTGAAACACATCCGCTAGCGCTTTCGCCGCTTCTGCGATTTTCCACCAGCAGAAATAGCCTCTCCGCAGGGTCCACGGTTCCTATCATGACGTATTCCCATTCTGGCTTTTCATTGGCTGACGCCTGGTTGCCATGGAGACCGAAAGCGCTACTAGCGCTACTAGCGGCCGCTAGCGTGTGTCCGAACAACGCTCTGGATGTGCCCGATTTTGGAATACAATTTCGACGATATTGGCGCCGGCGACAAAACAAGCGGGCACATATCGCGGAAACTGGTGTATTTTGAGAAGATGAAGATGAAGCAACTCACCTCATCGGCCGATGATCACGGTCTTCGTTGACGTGATTCATGACGTCATCATCGCTACTTTCTTGGTCTTCCATGAAAGCATTGTTGATTAATCAAACTTCAAAGAATTGAGGAAACGCTCTTCGCTTACCTTCCATCCCGATCACAATATATACATCAATTATCATAAACAATTGAAAGGCACGTATTTCAGGCGTCACAACGATATTGCAAGATAGCTACAATAAATAAAACAAAAAACAGAAACTTATAGAAAGGCTGCTGTAATTTTTGATTGTCCACTTCTTTATTGCAAATGCAATTGTCCAAGAATATTCGGCCTATCTATGACGTCTTCAAAAGTGTCATGACGTCACCTAAGGTGTGACGTCACCTAAGCCAATACTATTATTAGATGCCGAACAGGCCTCAACAGGTGACATCGATAATCTGCTGGACTGCCAGCCAGTGCCAATTATTCCCAATTCAGAATATGTGTGAACTCAGAATACAACTATGGAAGTTACACGAACGGGATGCTGGGTTCATTTAAGCAACTTTGTTTTGCATTCCTTCCAAATTTCTTTGCTTTACATTCCTTGCTTTCTTTGCTGCGTTTGCTTCCAGTCAATACTTCATTTACCTCGAAGTTCAAGCAATGCTCACTTCTGGGGTCCGACCATTGTGTTGAGCGAAAAGGGCAAAAGGAAGCTCTGCGTGTATTCGTGTCCTTTTTCTTCAGTGAATGACGCAATAAAGCAGTAGACCTAACACTTATATACCTTTCGGGTAAAATATACATATACATATATACATATAAATATACATATGCTTACACCGAGTTAACATATCATCTTTGTTTAACAAAAAAGAAAACGCTTGTGATTTCTGGCAAGGCAGGAGGCAACTGAATTTAATAAACCGCGTTTTCGCCGGTAGCAACACACAGCTAAAATACTGAGTGAACGGGGATTTTGATGTGCAATTACTGCACTAGGCACCTCATCTCTTTCTTGAATCATCACCACTACGTTTTGGTTTCGCGTTTGACTTGTTAGATGTGACCGTCAGCCACGTCGTTTTTCCATGAGTAACTGAACACATCAACAACTGAGCTGGCGACGTGGGTGGTGAAGTGAATATCAAACTCACAAATCGGTTCCAAAGTCGACCTCGTTACTCGCCAGCGTGAAATATGTTGTTAATACTGGCAGTAAGATCCTAAAAAAGACATCATATTGGAGAACCATGGCCTACCAATGCTAACTGCGCGATGGTCTTTTGACCTTTCGAAATGTGATCTTCTTGAGAAGAGTAGATACAAATTCCATTCAAAACTCTCTTGCAAGTGAAACGAAATGTTAGAGGCGCTTTCCGGTGTCTTTGCCATTCACGTCGGGGTAGGTTTGTGGACTGCGATGAACTACCCGCTTCTTTGACTCAAGCCAACCTGCATTCAAAGCTCAGCGGGATATGCAGATGACTATATGATAATAAGGGTCACAACTCACACCGTAAGGCTCCCATTCTACCAGGAACATGATGCAACCAAGCGAAAAGGTCATAGCCAAAAGAGAAGCTTGTCAAGGGTTTTCCGGGCCGGCTGTTGGCTGGGTCGGCATCAGTCAGACACAGGGCGCAGCTTCATATGCAGCTCGGCCAAGGCTCAGTGGAATCGAGTAGCAGTGGATATGGGACTTTCGTGTTCCATGCTTACGTGGGCGTTAGTCGTGTGTGGAGTGACTAGAAACAACTCTCAGTCGCGCTGGTTTCTAGTGTGAGTACCAGTACGGTGACAAGGTATCCAGCCCTACCATGGAAACGATACACATCAGTGCCGTCAACACTTCCATTCTATGGGAGTCGAACTCTTCCTGCAGCCCACTCTGATGTCTTCTGAGACTATGCAGATGCTACAGACGACACTCCAAGGGTACCACGGGTCATAGCCCGTGTGTCGCGTGTCCCCACTCCTCCGTAGCCCTCAGACCGCGTCGACGACAGGTCAGTGTCCAGGTGGACCGGCTATTGCGTCAGGTGAGAGTCTCTCCATGGCACAGTGGTGACTTGGCCGCCCACAAAGGCGCCGCCCCCGATACCAGCCGTACATCATGCCCTCTGTGTGCGTGGGCCGGGACGCACCTGTTTACCTGCGCGGGACGAGGCGGAGACAGGGCGGGGCGAGGCGGGGACAGGGCGGGACGAGGCCGGGACAGCAGCGTCCGGACAGCGCGACTACCGGTTCTTCCATGCGGTGACACCATCAGCTAGTCAGGCGTACACAGCCCGCAGTGGAAACTGGCTGATGCAATGGTTCTCAGATATAGTGGAAAGATTAACCGAGATGCGGTTGAATAGTAAATTGGAAATATTATAAGTCTCATTCAAAATTCATCTAATGAAGGGCTAAGCCCAAATTAATGTACTGCAAATGATGTTTAAATCCTTCTAGAATTTCATGACATGTTAATGTGGTGGAAGGATTAACGTAATGAATGGTGGCTTATGACATACCTTTGCGCATAATTCGGCTGGAACTACAATAATAGGCACGACTGTCGTGCGACAAACTAAAGTGGCATACCCTCTTTCTTTCTTTCTTTCCATATCAACAAATCTATTTTTTTAAAAATAAATATCCATGTATTTCAGCTGGTAAAGAGCCAGGCTGAAAACTCTGAGTACAGATAAGGTGCATTTGTGTCGCTTCGGTGTTCGATATTTATAGCTGGCCCGGGATGACCTGCGGTCGGTGGCAGCGGCCACACACATGTGTCAGATTGAATCAGGAGCTGGGCGACCGTGTTCTGACTTACGAACACGCACAGAAAGCTTTCGTCACACAATGTTGCCGATGAAGTGGAGGCACACGATCAAGTGGTAGTGGTCCCTGCAACAAACTATGCTTAGCTCTAACTCCAGACTCTAATTTCAGAAATTGATCGATTCCAATATTTGGACAATATTGATAACAACGAAAAAATCATTTTGATGGTAACTGCCTGTCGTTACTTTGGTATTTTGTAGTGGCTCAGTTAATTAATGCGCTCGACGTATGAATTACGCGAGACCATTTCACCGGGCACCAGCACTCCACATTCCACGGATGCTTACATCTTGAAACACATAATTTTGGCGACATCGCAAAACCAAATAGCTGCAAGTTCTTAATACATAACAATGCAGACGGTCATAATAGGCTTAAGCTATCATTATATAACAGTTACTCTTGCAGCCTCCTGTCTTCCCAGTGTCCACTCCGTTGACGGGAGATACCCAGTGTCAGCGGCTAGCCAGCCGCCACTCAGCCCAGCCGACTGACCTTTCCACATTGGTGACACCGACGCTGGTACGCGTCCACGCACCGGAAGTCGGCCGGTTCCGGTCCATACATTAGTAGACAGCGGCGAGCAGAGCAGTCAGAACGCCCACCAGCTGAGTCAGAACGCCCACCAGCTGACCGGCCGTCCTGGATCGCAGTGACGCGGGATCGGTCGGTCCTGGATCGCAGTGACGCGGGATCGGGGGATCGGTCCACGCGGCCCCGGATACAGAGTCACCAGCTGACCGGCGTCCCGGATCGCAGTGACGCGGGATCGGTCGGTCCACGCGGCCCCGGATACAGAGTCACCAGCTGACCGGGCGTCCCGGATCGCAGTGACGCGGGATCGGTCGGTCCACGCGGCCCCGGATACAGAGTCACCAGCTGACCGGGCGTCCCGGATCGCAGTGACGCGGGATCGGTCGGTCCACGCGGCCCCGGATACAGAGTCACCAGCTGACCGGGCGTCCCGGATCGCAGTCACGCGGGATCGGTCGGTCCACGCGGCCCCGGATACAGAGTCACCAGCTGACCGGGCGTCCCGGATCGCAGTGACGCGGGATCGGTCCGTCCTGGATCGCAGTGACGCGGGATCGGGGGATCGGTCCACGCGGCCTCGGATACAGAGTCACCAGCTGACCGGGCGTCCCGGATCGCAGTGACGCGGGATCGGTTGGTCCACGCGGCCCCGGATACAGAGTGCACCAGCTGACCGGGCGTCCCGGATCGCAGTGACGCGGGATCGGTCCGTCCCGGATCGCAGTGACGCGGGATCGGTCCGTCCTGGATCGCAGTGACGCGGGATCGGGGGATCGGTCCACGCGGCCCCGGATACAGAGTCACCAGCTGACCGGCGTCCCGGATCGCAGTGACGCGGGATCGGTCGGTCCACGCGGCCCCGGATACAGAGTCACCAGCTGACCGGGCGTCCCGGATCGCAGTGACGCGGGATCGGTCGGTCCACGCGGCCCCGGATACAGAGTCACCAGCTGACCGGGCGTCCCGGATCGCAGTGACGCGGGATCGGTCGGTCCACGCGGCCCCGGATACAGAGTCACCAGCTGACCGGGCGTCCTGGATCGCAGTGACGCGGGATCGGTCGGTCCACGCGGCCCCGGGCTGACCGGGCGTCCCGGATCGCAGTGACGCGGGATCGGGGGATCGGTCCACGCGGCCCCGGATACAGAGTACTCCTGCAACGCAAGACACGTGTTACGTGCCGGTCAGTGGACACGAGTTACGTGCCGGTCCGTGGCTAAAACGATGTCGGATGGGGAAAAAACGTCTGATGAAAAGCAGTTAGGTGCATTAGGCATCATTATCCCTATAATATGAGCCCCGGTAAATATGATACAATTTCAGTACACTTCAGACTGAGACTCTGAAAGATACACGCTATTCGCGCGTAGGCAACTGCCGACGTCAAGAATAACACCTATCCTTCGCTTCGCTAAACTTCGCTAAACACACTGATCTCAGAATATGTCTCGGCGGCTGACAGTGGGCGGTTTCGTCGGTGTCTCACTGTCTCAGTCGCTGTCTTTTTCACCGGCGCGGGGGCTGGATTTTACTCTTGTTCTTGGCAGCGCTGATAGCCGACGGCTGATGGCCGGCCACCTAGCGCTCTGCCGTCATGAGCCTGTGCGATTCTGATCAGAAGAAAATCCTCTGCAGTCTTCAGATGACGCACGGGGAAGTGAGACGCTCACAGACGTTAATGATAAAACAGGATGAAAGGAGGCCGCGAGATAAGGCTGCTCATATGTCTGAAATTTCGCACGGTGCATGGCCGGCGCTCATGGTACACCGTAACACACACTATTAGCTATGACGTGAGAAGCTTGCAATTAAATCATAATGGAAATTACCAAAGTGTTCCCTGAGGAAAGGAAATATTTTTGCAGTACAACACTGCAACCTATATCCCGAACACGTAACACGTGCGTCATCTACATTCTTGATGTATATCTTGATTGGGCAGATATAGGGGGCAAATCATGTCAAGTGATACAAAGATGACTATTTTTTAACTCACCTCTTTCGATTTTGATGAAACTTTGTGGACGAGTTCACCCATGCATAAAAACACCAAAATCCAAATTTGGTTACAATATGACCTCGGGTCACTTGGGTCAACAAACATTGACCTTGACAAGGTGTACGACAATTTGCAATGCATCATAACTTTGAAAGTTTAAGTCTTAGCACGTTGCAACAAAATGAAATGATAGACAGTAAAACAGGCTTTAATCCAAATAATAACCAAACAAGGTCAGTGAACTTTGACCTTATTTGAACTTTACCCGAACTTTTTCAATTGAAATTCACAAAAACTCATGCCCTTCGATTTGCTTCATATTTGGAGATTTTGTTCCCCTGGATTCAGGGGCGCAGCCAGACCTTCGGCAAGGGGGGGGGGGGGGCACAACATCCCCAGAGGGCCCCCTTGACCAAAGCCCCCCCCCAAAAAAAAATGTCGAGAAATGGTATCTCCTCATATTTAGCCCACTATATTTTGCAGGGCCCCTAAATGGTCGCTAAAAAGTCGGATAGATATAGATATAGATATCAGATATATTTTACAACACATCCACGACTGGGTGGCTTTCAGAGTTGCACGCCAATTGAGGGTGTACCCCTCAGTTGCTATGGTACACACTAAGGTCCAGCTTCTTTCCCCTCTAGCGTGTGTTTGACGGCGAATTAAGAAACGACCATATATGCACTCAAACCGCATTACTGAGAGCTTCAAATTGATATGTTGACGCATTGGCTCACCTTATCCATTGGGTGCTTTTAAGCAAAAATCCGTTTTTAGCCCCGCAAAGCGCTAAAAACGGATGTTTGCTTAAAAACAGCCAATAGATAAGGTGAGCCAATGCGTCAATATATCAATTTGAAGCTCTCAGTAATGCGGTTTGAACGCATATATGGTCGTTTCTTAATTCGCCGTCAAACATACGCTAGAGGAGAAAATAAGCCGGACCTTAGTGTGCACCATAGCAACTGCGGCCCCTGTACATCGGAACAGCAATGACACAGCACAAGACAACTACACACGGAACACACTGGCCATCCATTCGTACATAATCCATACATTTGGTCGGTAGTCTACCGTGACAGTATGTCACGGCGCAGGTTTTTTCGGTAGTGCGTGTCGCCAACACACACATTGGCTTTGTTGAGCATAGTCACTCGGCGATAACAGAGTCGGCGTCTCATAGCTTCGGTTCTGATGCGAGGCCCAGTGAGGCAGGTTGGCACTTCGGGTCTCATGGGTGTGTCGCAGACTGCGACACCCCCATGAGAATGGGTGTGTCGCAGGCTGCGACACCCCCATGAGACCCGAAGCCCATGAGACTCCCTGTCAACCTGCGACGCGCAGGTTGACAGGGAGTCCGATAGTACAGCAGATACTCTCAGGACGACCTGTTGTCACCGCAGAGTTCACCGCACTGACCGCGGGATACTCGACTGACTGACGAACGTTCATCCAGCCGAGTCGCTGCACAACATCAGATGTGTGGTCACGGCGCCTTCTTCCACTCACGACTCGCACGCAAAAATTGACGATCTTTTGGACGCGTTGAAGCTGGGTATCGCTGCACCACCCGTACACAGAGATGCAGTGGCGTACCGCGGATGTAACGAGCGCCTGTACTATAGTGGCCAGGGTGGTGGTCGGGATGACCCGTACACGGAGATACAGTAGCGTACCGCGGATATAACGAGCGCCTGTACTATAGTGGCCAGGGTGGTGGTCGGGATAACCCGTACACGGAGATGCAGTGGCGTACCGCGGATGTAACGAGCGCCTGAACTATAGTGGCCAGGGTGGTGCTCGGAATGACCCGTACACGGAGATACAGTAGCGTACCGCGGATATAACGAGCGCCTGTACTATAGTGGCCAGGGTGGTGGTCGGGATAACCCGTACACGGAGATGCAGTGGCGTATCGCGGATGTAACGAGCGCCTGAACTATAGTGGCCAGGGTGGTGCTCGGAATGACCCGTACACAGAGATGCAGTGGCGTACCGCGGATGTAACGAGCGGCTGTACTATAGTGGCCAGGGTGGTGCTCGGAATGACCCGTACACAGAGATGCAGTGGCGTACCGCGGATGTAACGAGCGGCTGTACTATAGTGGCCAGGGTGGTGCTCGGGATAACATGCCGCGAGTGGTTCAGCGCCATCAGCACACCTGTACATCTGCGGGTCAGCGCTACCTTATGGGCTGGTAGTTCAGGTGTCGGCCAATTATAACACCCAGGTCCTGACCACTTGGAGCCAGGGTTGTGCTCGACTCAGAGTCGGTGAGTCAGATTAGACTCAACTCTGAATCAAATCAACTTGAGTCAGAGTCGAGTCGCTTAAGAAAAATAGGGGCTCACCTTGAGTCAGAGTTGAGTCGCTTAAAAAAATAAGGGTTCAACTTGCGTCAGAGTCGAGTCGCTTAATCAAAATAGGGGTTTGAGTTGAGTCAGAGCGAAGTCGCATGGATGTCGCTTGAGTCAAAGTTGAGTCACCTGGATGCTGCTTGAGTCAAAGCTGAGTCGACTCATCCTCTTACAAGTCAAAGTCACATCTGATATAACAACACAAATTAGGAACAACTAAATAATAAAGGGGTCCAAACAATGTTCTAGAGTGCTTTCTAAACCCACATAAATCAATTTTCTGTCTGAAAAAAATAACTTAAAGAGTACTTAACTCATCACAAACTCTGCTGACTGCTCCTTATCATAAGTGAAACAATACAATATTAAATATGTACTTAGAAATGATAACTGCAGTATATAACCTAATAATAACCATATCAACATAACATTCTGGAATGTGTATACGAACCATGTACCATACGCGCCATTTATGTCTGAAATAAAAGTTTGCATCACAAATTTCTTGAGGTTAAGGTACTTTAAGAATGTTAATTCAACAACAGATCACAATTCACTTTGTTTTCTAACGCCGAAATAATTGTTATCTCTGAAATCCTGCAGTTATCACATGTCAGTTCACTCAGTTTTAAATGGTTCGAGCGCGTTTCTTCCACTACACAACGAATTGACAACAAATATCAATCCAGGCCTTATCAATCATCCGGATTTCCTTCCGCGCTGATGTATATATCCTCAAATGTGTTGATGAATAGAGTGAGGACTGTGATTGGTAAGGATACTGGTCCACATGCTAGCACTAGCTACTAGCAGCTCACAAGTTACTCGGGGAGTGTCACATATGCAATTTCTCCAAATGACTGTTTAGACCAGTTAATTTTAAAATTCCATCTGCACTTTTTATTAATTTTATGTGCGAGTTTCAGGGCCGTTTTAAAGGGTATTATAAGTTATAACCATGTTTAATATGCACGTGTCAAGATTCAAGGAGTTGTGCTACAATATTAATAACGTCATATTAGACTGAAGACTGTCAAAGACAAGCCACTTTTCACTCTGTTGTACCATCAGCTGACTACTCTTCTTCCATTAGGGAGCTCAAGAACAACACAAACTGTGTATAAACTGGAGAGTTGAATTACTGAACTAATACCAATGTTTTCCTTATCAAATGACATTAAGTATAATGGCGCAAAAAAGTGTTACAATCCAACAAGTGTTACAGTACAACATTCTCTAGTCAGTAAAAATGCATGAGTGATGTCAAAGTGTTAACTGTAAAGTGGCGGCTAGGGTCGGTGCCAATTGAAAAAGTAATAATGTGAATTGTCTTTGTCACATTATAAAGGAGGATGTCAGAATTCAGATGATGTTGACATTGCACGGCAGAACATTGCGCACAGCTGTGGTGGAAGTTTATTATTTTAGGAAAGATACTATGAAGCGTTTTATTGTGAGTTATCACAAGTCATAACATCCTGAAGTGATTGAATGGTTTGTCAAACTTTGAGAACAAAAATGTAGGGGGGGGGGGGGGGGGGGGGGGTAAAGCGTGAGCAAAAAACTGTTGCACGGGGTGGAGGTAACAAATAATTAGAACAACTGAACACTGATTTATAGTTGTTTGTCAGGGAAAATTTGAGGGATAATCCCCTGGCTCAATAATTTTGACGCCCCCGTGGCGGAGCCCCTGCATTTAAGGGGTAAAACGCCTGGACCTCTGAGCGATTACCTTTCCGGTACTTAGTCATAGTATAGTGGTAAGTCTGATGAGCTTGGCAACGGCAAGCTTCATCAATATTATGTTTGGATACAATGAGGTCTGAGGTGACGTTCCTAATTTCAGTGTTAGGAATGCCCTAACGGCATTGCGATGATTAATATTCTTGGCTTAGCCAACTAGTAGTGAAATCCTCTGACATTTAGTGGTGCTTTACCAGAAATCAGATGCCGCGAACATCCCAGTTTTAAATAGCGCAGCCAGTCAGGATTTTGAAGTGAACGCGGCTTGTCTAGATCTAGTCATATCCATCTCATATTTGGACGTCATTGGCTACAATCAATCCTATTCTGATCGGAAATGTGACATGACAACGCTGCATCACAGTGTCTACATTGAGCTGCATCTTAGCGATCCTACACATTTATTTATATCAATGTAACCACTACCCAGTTAATAGTTATGTATTAGCCAGGTTTAGCTCAACATCATTTCATACTGCTAGTGCTAGTGAACCGCTAGCTCCTATATACCTTTCTTTTTCTAACAGATGGTTTATCATTGTCAGGCTTTCAGCCAATCAAAAATTTCATTGCTTGGCCACAACAGTTTGGAATATGTGTTGAATTATATTGAAGTTGAACGCGACAAATTACAAAATATTACATTTTGTAGTTGGGGTTGGCAGTGGGGGAGTTACATGTCTGTGTGGCACACCCTTGTAAAACGCTGGTGGATGGTGTGGTTTAATTGAATTATACTAATGCCAAAGATATCAATATCGTATCATAGTGTATTGACTGATGTGTTCTAAATGCAGTGTTCCTACTGCACTCTGCAGTCTGCAGTCTAGTGTCTATCTGACTGAGCAAAATTGTGTAAGTAACAAAAGGCCAGGAATTATTACTTTAACTCGTAACCGTAAGTACTTATTCAGTATTCATGAATACAGCACACCGGTTAGTGTTTTACAACCTGGGGCCAATTTCACAAAGCAAAAAGTTTGTAATTACTGAGAATTTCTTTGTTATTACAAATCATTTTTACACATGCTTGTAGTTTGTATTTCACAAAACCCCAGGGCAGTAAATCTCAATTTACTATTTTCTTATTGTTTTTAGGAACATATATATTTGAATATAGCTTACAATGCAGCTGGATGCAGTAGATATGTATGATAATGCAATATTCATTCATGTGCCTTGATCCAGAGTAAATCTAAATAAAAATGTTTGCATATATGATATAATATTCTGAGTTTTTGCAAGTCAAATACATTTGAATCAAAGTCGTTAAGTTAGTTGAACTTGAGGTCAAACATGAGTCCGACTCAATAAATTTTCACATGAGTCAAAGTTGAGTCGACTAAACAAAAACAAAATCCCGCTTGAGTCAGAGTTGAGTCAGGGGTAAAAGCAAAAGAGTCAAAGTTGAGTCGACTCAAAAAAAATGTCCCCCCTCGCTTGAGTCAGAGTTGAGTCAGAGTCCCTTCGTAAATAAGTCAGAGTCGAGTCAGTCTAAAAAATCTGAGTCGAGCACAACCCTGCTTGGAGCCACGGATTTTGGAACCGTTAAATGTTATGGTCACATTAGTGGTGCCTCTGAGCATGGCAGGTGTACCGATAACAGTCACCTGCGTCTTCTTTTCGTTAACTTTCATACGATGATGGCAGAACCACTGTAACAGTGAATCGAGGGTGTCCTCCATCAGGACTACTATCTGAGACAATCGTGCTTCTTACCGCTCGTGAAAACCTGCACGTCATCGGCATACTGTACAACAGCGACATCATCGTTGACGTAAAGGCCGATATCGTTGTCGAAGAGGGAATAGAGAGAGAGAGAGAGAGAGAGAGAGAGAGAGAGAGAGAGAGAGAGAGAGAGAGAGAGAGAGAGAGAGAGAGCAGCTCAGAGAGCCTCCCTGGTATACACCGATCGCGTTGGGTTTCAATGCCGATTTAATGGCTGTACCACTACCGTCGGCTCCCCGAATCAGTCCTTGCTGGGTGTGGCCAGTCAAATAATTTCCGAACCACTCTGTGTCAATTCCGTATGTATGAAGTTTGTTCAGGAGGGTCTGGTGTGGCACTACATCAAAACATTTCGACTGATCCAATAAGGCGAGAATGGAAATTTCACCTCGATCCATTGCCTGAAGGGCCTCATCAGTGATGACGTTGAGGGCAGCCATTCGGTTGAGTGATGTAGGTGATGTAGCTGCGGTAGCCGTGTTGGTGGTGCGACAGCAGGTGGTGCGACTCCAGGTAATCGGTAAGTTGCTGCTGAACGATTTTTTTTCTCTCGACAGTTTCATGATCCCCGGATGTATTGAAATTGAGCGAGTGTCAGCAGGGTTTTTGGTCGATTTTCCTTTCGGGATTGGTATAACCAACGCCTGTTTCCAGGACATTGGTACGTGACCGGTATGGAGACTAGAATTGACTACGTCAAGCAGCATGCTTCGCCAATTCCGGCAACATATTTCTGAAGCATGTTAATAGCCGTTTTCACGAAGGATTTTACGTTTGGGGCGATTGGGGCGTTTGGGGCGTTTGGGGCGTTTGGGGCGATTGGGTCTATAGCTCGTAAGAACAAGGCTTTTCTCGGTTATCTTTGGTATCAATCGCAATTTTATGAATTCATGAATAAGTCCTATTACAATGCAATATTTCCCGTTAGTTTGCTTTGAATATTCAAATTCATGAGCAAATCTGGCAATTTTGTGTTGTGTTAGTTCCTTCTACAAAACATACCGCAAACGCCCTAAAAAGATGCTAAAAGTATACTAGTATACTAGCTTTGATTAAATAAAATACACAATTGACAGTTAGTTAGGGCAAAATTGAGGATATTAATGACACAGAAATATAATATTATGATGAAAAATGTAAATAAAATGTCAAAAGCATAGACAGAGCTTAATTCAACGTCGCTCCGTCCCGCTGAGATCGTGCTATTTAGAGCGGTAACTTCGTTTGTTTCCGAAAACCGGAACAATCCGTACGCATTTCGAATCACCCCAAATGGTTTTGATTTGATTAATTGATTAATTGATGAATCTCACAAAAAGCGGAAAAGACCTCAGAAAAAGCACTTATAAACCCATGAAACATGCGGGCTTTCTGCAGCCAATGGTACTGAAAACTCAAAAATGGTTGCTCTAGATCGAACGGACGGCATGGCTGGGCGCAGACCACGGCTCTGCACATGCGCAACGTGACGTCAGGCGACCGGCCGGCGCCGGAGCCACTCCGGCCGGCTGGTCACCATGGTGACCAGCCTGCCGGCGCCGGAGCCACGTGTGCAACGTGACGTCAGGCGACTCGCCGGCCCGTCGCCATGGTAACCGGGCGGCGGCGCCTGCGCAGAGCCAGCGCAGAGCCGGAGCCAGCATTCCCGTCATCTTACAACAAATGATCAAAACGAAATCGCTAATTATCATTAATCCTTGCTTTCAAAAGTGAATATGACTGAAAATATGAATGGACTAATTCATCTAGTTTTCATTGAAATAAGCTATTATTCCTGAAAACAATGTCGTTGCAAAATATGACCATTTCCCGACCCCGCACTTCCGGGATTCGAGCAAGATGGAGTCGCACCAAACGCCCCAAACCGCCATAGCCATCTGGCATCACCAGAGCTAGTTTAAGATGAAATTCCTAATTTAAAGTAAACTATGGTGTCATGAAATTGGAATTTCCAGAAAAATGCATTGATTCATAAAGTTGCGATTGATACCAGAAATCACCGGGAAAAGCCGCGTTCTTACGAGCTATAGACCCAATCGCCCCAAACGCCCCAAACGCCCCAAACGCCCCAATCGCCCCAAACGTAAAATCCTTCGTGAAAACGGCTAATGCTGACACTGTCATTGCCTGTGGACGTTTACGGTTTCATTGAAATAAGTGTGGTAAGCAGCGTTTTTAAATCAATGGGCGAACCTTAAATGCACCTGTCGTCACACGTGGTAATCTAGTGTGCACTTGTGCAGTGGCCTGAGAGACACTGGCCGCTGTCATAGGCTCAATATTCACGTACAAGTGGTTTAGTGCATCCGGCGTAATATTAGGCGGCTCTCTGAGTTCTCTCTTTTTCCCGATAACGGGTGACAAGGCTCGCCACAAGCTAGCGCGGCCTCTCTTAGCCAGCTCGCGCTGATAGTAAGCTCGTGAGTCGTTCCATACAGCAGCGCGGCACTGCCTGTTCATTTCCCGGTAGATATCGCGGTCTCTCTGGGCGAGGGCGGCGCGGAGGCGCTGCAGCAGTGTAGCCGCGTGCCAGCCGACATAGGCGGTCCTGCGAACGTAGGGAGCGGGTGCGCCTAAGCGGAGCTACTCGGTCTAGCGCGGCCAAAAATACGCACTGGAATTCTTTCCACTTGAGCTCGGGCCCGTGCGAGAACCACACTGGCGGCGATCAGTCCAATTGACGAAGGGTCTGACAAAAGGTGGTTGGGTCAACCTTACTGAGGGTCCGTCGCAGAAGGCAGGTGTCGCCTGTGGGCACAACCTTACTGAGGGCCCACCGCAGAAGGCAGGTGTCGCCTGTGGGCACAGCCTTACTGAGGGCCCGCCGCAGAAGGCAGGTGTCGCCTGTGGACACAACCTTGCTGAGGGCCCGCCGCAGAAGGCAGGTGTCGCCTGTGGACACAACCTTGCTGAGGGCCCGCCGCAGAAGGCAGGTGTCGCCTGTGGACACAACCTTGCTGAGGGCCCGCCGCAGAAGGCAGGTGTCGCCTGTGGACACAACCTTACTGAGGGCCCGCCGCAGAAGGCAGGTGTCGCCTGTGGACACAACCTTACTGAGGGCCCGCCGCAGAAGGCAGGTGTCGCCTGTGGACACAACCTTACTGAGGCCCGCCGCAGAAGGCAGGTGTCGCCTGTGGACACAACCTTACTGAGGGCCCGCCGCAGAAGGCAGGTGTCGCCTGTGGACACAACCTTACTGAGGGCCCGCCGCAGAAGGCAGGTGTCGCCTGTGGACACAGCCTTACTGAGGGCCCGCCGCAGAAGGCAGGTGTCGCCTGTGGGCACAACCTTACTGAGGGCCCGCCGCAGAAGGCAGGTGTCGCCTGTGGACACAACCTTACTGAGGGCCCGCCGCAGAAGGCAGGTGTCGCCTGTGGACACAACCTTACTGAGGGCCGGCCGCAGAAGGCAGGTGTCGCCTGTGGACACAGCCTTACTGAGGGCCCGCCGCAGAAGGCAGGTGTCGCCTGTGGGCACATCCTTACTGAGGGCCCGCCGCAGAAGGCAGGTGTCGCCTGTGGCCACAACCTTACTGAGGGCCCGCCGCAGAAGGCAGGTGTCGACTGTGGACACAGCCTTACTGAGGGCCCGCCGCAGAAGGCAGGTGTCGCCTGTGGCCACAACCTTACTGAGGGCCCACCGCAGAAGGCAGGTGTCGCCTGTGGACACAACCTTACTGAGGGCCCGCCGCAGAAGGCAGGTGTCGCCTGTGGCCACAACCTTACTGAGGGCCCGCCGCAGAAGGCAGGTGTCGCCTGTGGGCACAACCTTACTGAGGGCCCGCCGCAGAAGGCAGGTGTCGCCTGTGGACACAACCTTACTGAGGGCCCGCCGCAGAAGGCAGGTGTCGCCTGTGGCCACAACCTTACTGAGAGCCAGCCGCAGAAGGCAGGTGTCGCCTGTGGGCCAGCCTTGTTACTGCAGCGCATTGCGACACGGGTGATGTCGCGAGGGCTGCCATACGTGAGGGCTGTGACATCGTGTGACGCCAGCACGGCACAGCAACTCAAGTCGGTTGGCAGCAACAACGTCCAGCAGGATGTTAGCGGGCCGATAAGTCGGACATACGCGGTCAACGACATGCAAATGATACGAGGCTAACCGAGACAGCAGGGGGTGTTCACTAGCATTGTCACCGCTCTTCAACAAACAGCAGTTGAAATCGGCTGCAATGACGACTGTAGCACGCGGGTGATTGACTAGCATGTGTTGGAGCTGACACTCAAAATCATCCCGATCAACAGCTAGTTGTCTTGCGGTGTTTGCAGGAACACGGTACATTGACGCAACGATCGGAGGCGGATGCTTGCCTGCTCGCACTAAGACCCACCTGATCTCAAGGTTGGTGTGCTCTACTCCAGTAACCGGTGTTGGCAGTACTTCACAACTAAGGCGGTCGCGAACTAGCCCAGCCGCGCCGCCATGACCCGTAGCCAGTCGGGACTCAGCAGGCCGGTGCCGACGGAACAGCCTGTCACCTTGTACTGTCAACGGTCGGTCAGGCACACGGGTCAACAGTCGGTCAGGCACACGGGTCAACAGTCGGTCAGGGGCACAGGGCTCAAGCCATGACTCACAGATCGCCAAGATGTCAAAGTCGTGCACAGTATGCAGGTCGTGTCTTATATCCGGCAGCCTGGGCTTGCGAGACTGGACATTGAGTTGTCCATCAGCAGCTGGTCAGTGGATTCACTCCCCGGCTGCCGCCACCTGACGCCGCCTCTGCTTCCGCGCGGCCTCGACCTTTTCCCACGGCGGGTGCGCCCGGTCGGGCGAGCTCCGGCGGAGGCAGTGGGGGAGAGCGGCACTGTTCCGATGTGCTGCCGGGAGGCGGACTGGCGATCGCGGGTCGCTCGCTGGTGACCCCGAGGGCTTGTGACGTCACGAGGCTCGGGAACGCTCCATTGCTGGAATTCCCCATGTGGCGGTCGCTGGTGCACTCGCCAGGGGTCTGGGGCGGGTGCAGCTGCACCGTAGAGCGCGCGGATAACGACCAGTACAACGAGGGAGCGCAGCCAATCACGGTGCATGGTGGCTGCTGTTGACGTTCGTAGGGCACAACGCTCAGAGGCTTGTGCAACTAGCTCCTTTTAGATGGGCACATGCCGTACGAATGTTAGCACAACACGGCGAGGTAACTGACGGTGGCGATGTGACGGTGGCGATGTGACTGTTACCGTCTGTAAGGGCTGTTTCTCAAACTATCTGACGCACTCACACTCAAAGAGCTGGAATCAACTCTCGCTCTCACTCAGATCTCGGCACTTAGAGTCTTGGTCTCTCACTCTCACTCAAACGCTCAAACATTCGAAGGAATTGGCAGTAGCGCCGGTACTGGGCTGTGTGGGAGGGTGTCCGGACACATTCGCGAATGCCATTTTGCCGAATGTCATTTTGGCGAATGCACATTGTCGAAGGACACTTTGATGAAATGTTTTTTTCCTCGAAAAGTGAGTATGCCGAAAGAAAAATGGCGAATGCCTTTTTGTCGAAATGCCTTTTTGCCGACGTGTCAAAATGTTGAAATGTTTTTTTGCCGACATGCCATTTTGTCGAAATGTCATTTTGTCGAAATGTGAAAAAATATAAATGCTTTTTGCCGAATGTCATTTTGTCGACATCGTCGAGAAAGCGGGGGCCGAAATGAATTTTTGCCGAAATGTCATTTGTCGACATGTGAAAAGGCAAAGCCGAAATGTCATTTTGCCGAATGTTACTTTGTCGACGTGTGAAAAGGTCGAAATGCCTTTTTGCCGAAATGTCATTTTGTCGACATGTGAAAAAGCCGAAATGTCATTTTGTCGAATGTTACTTTGTCGACGTGTGAAAAGGTCGAAATGTTTTGTTTTGCCGAAATGTCATTTTGTCGACATGTGAAAAAATCGAAATGCCTTTTTGCCGAATATCATTTTGCCGACATGTGAAAAGTTCGAAATGCCTTTTTTTGCCGAGCACACTGCCCCTCCCTTGCTCCTGCGGTTTCGCACCATCCACCACTAGAGGTGGCAAAAGTTATCGGCAGGTTGCATAGCCATTCTGCAGCTTTTTGAAGGTCAATTAGCTGACAAAAAATACTTGGTCATCTAAATCCTCTGTATCCGAATGGGGGAGGGACGATTACCCCCCCCCCCCGCCTGGCTGCGCCCTGCCCGCTACCTCCAGGAGATTCCCGGCTACGGTTTCTGCTCAGCGGGGAATAACCGACGAACCAAACATCCAATCAGATATCAGCGCGCGCGCAGTTTTTTTTCTCTCGTCTGCGCGCCCGCATGACACCAACACTGACCTGGACGGCCGGAAGCGATGATTGGGGCGCACAAACAATATTGATACATGACGACAGTTGCTGCGCATGGCACCAAAAGCATTCGGCATTCGGCAATCTTTTTTTTAGAATATTTCACATGTCGATAAAATGGCATTCGACAAAAAGACATTTCGACTTTTTTACATGTCGACAAAATTACATTTCGGCCAAAAAGCATTTCGACCTTTTCACACGTCGACAAAGTAACATTCGGCAAAATGACATTTCGGCTTTGCCTTTTCACATGTCGACAAAATGACATTTCGGCAAAAAGACATTTTGCTCTTTTCACATGTCGGCAAAATGACATTCGGCAACAAGACATTTCGACAAAATGACATGTCGGCAAAAAGGCATTTCGACCAAAATGCATCCGCCATTTTGCTTTCGGCATATTCACATGTCGTCAAAAATGCATTTCGTCAAAGTGCCCTTCGACAATATGCATTCGCCAAAATGACATTCGGCAAAATGACATTCGCCAATGTGTCCTGTAATCCCACGGGTGTGGGAGAGTAGGCGGGATAGCGCCCGAGCACGTCCGGCCGCTGGCGCCGCGCTCAGGGAATCGGGCAGGCCCATGTTGAACAGAACCTATGCGTAGATTGACTGATATGTTCGTAGTCTGATACAAAATCATTTGCGGCAACTGGCTCCTTTTGGCATTATGTGAAGAAGTATCACGAGCACCGACGTGGGGGGGGGGGGAGATATCAGCCCCCCTGGGGTTTTCGTAAATATTGGGAAAACGGCGGCGCAAACTTGGCTAGCTGGTTCGGACATAAATCACCCACATTGTGTGGTATTTTTTGTCTCGAGTCATCTCAGGTCACGTCAACAGGTCACGTCAAGAGACCCCACCCCCAAGCAAGTTTGTAAAACAGTTGTGGTCCTGCCAAAGCCACAGTGATTGACCGAGCGATTTGAAACTCACAGGATTCAATTTGGCCATAAGTGCCTACAATTAGTTTATCTTGAATTTGTAATATCAGTGACCTAAGGTCAGATTGATTTCGTGACCTCTCCATGATAAAGTAAATGGAGAAAAATGAGAACACGTATAAATTCACAGAAAATGCTTAAATTTGACCAGTTTTCACCAGATATATCATTCTTGTTCCAAATGCAAAGACACATGTCACATTTGTGTCCTGTGACCTCTACGAGGTCAACTCAGATGACCCCGAGGTCACGCTTGGTTTTTCTTTAATAACTCTTTGCCAAATCAGGGTAGAGTAATGGGGTTCTCAACATTGTGTTTGGCTCGTCGAGATGCGTTGAATGATGTACAGTTTTAATTTGACCTGACCTTGACCTGGCCACAAGTCAGATCAATTTTCGGATATGACCTAACTAGGTCATGGTCTTCCGATACACCATTCGATGCGTCTCGACGGAAAAACACCATTGTGCAAATTGTAGGTATCACTTTATCATGCGTATCTCAAAAGTTATTCCCTAAAAACAATTCAGCGATTTTTAGAATGTTTCAAGTTCGATGGCCTCCCCTGAGCTAAATATTGACCTGAGATCAAATCTGATGGAGCCTGAGTGACGGCAAATTCAATTCTCCTTACGAAGTTTTTTTTTGCGCGTCGCTATCTCTTTTTGTTATCGAGATATATACGGTTTTTTGGTAAGGACAAAAAAAAGCGTTACACGTTTGTGACATGTTACATATATGGCCGAAATTTTACCTTTGTTGACCCCTGGTGACCTCAATATTGAACTGACCTAAACAAATACCTTATTACTTTCATTAGACCTTGTTTTGAGCTGTCTAACCTTTTTTCTGTTTGTCGCTACGTTGCATGGTTTTTGAAATCTTCGAGGAGCGGGTATCCGCCCCCCCCCCCCGTCAGTTCGAAGTTGGCGCGGACCCCGTCGGTGCGTGGGTTAACAATTTTAGATGCGCGGCACACTTGAAGGTCCCAGGAGTAACACAATCAAGAAGTGGCAAAGCGAAAAGCCGGGCCCTCAACATTTTACGTTGCCCTGATTGCTCACGTTTGTGACATGTTACATTGCGAACACATAATTTCGAGGTAATTCACCGATGTGTAGACAGTGGAGTGTGGAGGGGCTTTACGCGAAACGATCCGTCATAAGTTTACAAAGACAACTTCAGAAAACAGCAACGTATACAACTTTATTCAAAAGGAAAATATTGAGTGCTTACGGGCTTTTCAAGTAGTTTGTCTTAGTTTATGACCACTGGCAGATCCAGCGGGGGGGAGGGGGGGGGGGGGGGGGGGCAAAGAGGTCATGCCCGAACCCGCCTGAAATCGGCCCAAAAATTGACATCTTTCCTGATTAAAAAAATACAAATTGAGCAACTTAACCCAGGGAAACTTTACCAACAAAATTCCCTGCGAAACCACTCCGGTCATTTTTGGCTCAGGTCAAAATTGAGGTCACCAGAAGTCATCGAAGGTCAAATTTGGCAATTTTTACCCCAAACATCTGGGGAACTATAATAGCTTGGAACAAACGGAAAAGGAAAACAAATCGAAAGGTCATGAGAAATGAAATCGCTAACGATGTCTTCGTTTTTTTGGATCTGGTCGATAGTTTAGACTCTAGTGGTCAGCAAAGGTCACACTGGCTGTATATTGTCAATAACTTTTTGGTGAATAACTTTGAAAACCTAATAACGATAGGACAATGATTTTAACGTCACCTTGTCTCGCCAAGGCCCGTTTAACTATACCCGTCGTGACCGGGTTAGGTCAAATCTAAAATAGTGGCATTCAAGTCGTCGAATACTGCCACTCGGTGGCCTGGTTGGCCATTAAACATGCAGCTCTACTCCGAGTATTCGCGTGTGTGCCGCAAAGTCTCGGTCGTGCCATTCATGTCTTTATTTGAAGTTGCCAGATGGTTAGCAGCTAGCTAGATGATATATGTAATTTCCCCAAATCGACAACAAATATATTAATATAATAAGTTTGTTGATGTCTGTCCGATCTCTTTTCCCTAAAAATATATCGTGAAATACAACTGACCCCAAAAAACATGAAATGCTATGTTATTTATAAAAAGGTACCAGCAAATATAATAAATAAACTAGATTAGGTTCCTCACGAATGTGGTACTTTACGGATGGTACCAACGCAATAAAAGAACCATCGTGAAAACGGCTAATAGGTGCGTTCGGAAGGCGCAAAATTTCGCGACATTTCTCATGGTCGTTCGGTAGGAATTTCGCGAAAAATTCGCCGGGTTCGCCGTATGTGCGTCAAGTATGTATCCAAACAATTATTTCATAACAATTATCTTTGGTTGTCAGCAATTATTTTGAGAGATACTACTGTTGATCACAGATGACACAACAAATCAAGAATAAAATCATGCCAACTAATTTCAATCATTTGACTTCACTTCAGAAAAAAACGTAACGATTGGCAGGAACATTTCGGGATATGGAGTTCCTATCGATATGATAGTCATCAAAGCTGTTGTCCGTTTTGGCGCTTATGTTTCGTGTAATAGCGCATCGTTGCTGCCTTGTAGAATGCCAAATTGGGTGATGGTGCGTGGTTGTATTTGAAGTTTTCTTGAGTTGGAAGGTGGGAGGGTTACTACTTACTAGTAAGGCGTGTAAGCAAGTGTGAATGATGGTACATGCTACATAAACATCAGACCACATAATAGGCTTACTACTTTTACGCTGTTCATTCATTGTGTGGTGCTTGAATGATAAGTGCTTCTTAAATAGTAAGTGCAACTACTGAGTAGGGGTCTTTGAGCTCCAAAATATGTGCATAACAAAGTCTGATGTATTCTCTGCATGTTATGTGCATTGAATTAAGGGTGCACGTAATTTTTGGAAGAATTTGTCATTTGTATGGAAGAATTGCATTGATGGTCTTTTTTGACATACCATTTTTGTTTTTATTTGCCATTTATTTTTCTGATGTTCAAACTGTGATATTTTCCTTCTGAAAAATACTGCAATGTATCCCAAATGTTTTTGTCTATTCATTTGACGTGCATTTTCCAAATCGGCCAAATTTGGGTATATTTTGGTCTGGGAAAAGTCGGTTTGGTATTCGGTTTTCAAAGCTTTGCAAAAGTTGGTATCGGTTCGGTTATGTTAAGAAAAGCAAATGACATCACTATAGCTGACCCTACTACACTGGGTGACCCCCCCCCCCCCCCCCAGTCAGGGACTCTCAGACCATTCCGAGTGCGACAGTGTTGCCACCTGGTCAGATTGCAATACTTTAAAGACAGACTGTACATTGCCAAGTGTTCAGAAGCATCATGTAGGACATACTTGAAGTAATTCGTTCATGAGTTGTGGCATGAAAACATTTAGAAAATCCCGTTCTCACTGAGATCGTAAGAGTATTTTTTTCAGATTTAACGGACCATAATTTAAACAAGAGTGTATTTTGGGAAGGAAGCCATAGCCACTTGCCATACACGCTTTGGTGTGAAAATGGCTCAGCCCTTGTTTACACCACATGCTTATGCAATGCTATCCAGCGTATGTCAACATGCTTTTTACTCGGTAAACATAAAGAAGGCTGCCAGGCTCTCAAGTTAACATCTATTTAAAGTGAATAATGCTGATAATGCTCTCACAATACTCCTAATTCCAGCGTTAAACTCATGTTTCATGGGAAGTTTTACACAGTCGTAGTTGATATAATGACGTTAGGCAGCTGTGCATTTCGTGTCTCATCCTTGAAGGTCATCACTACGTCGTCCATACCACCAACTACCAACTGGTAAAGTAAATTAACATTTACCGATCTGTCCCATTGCGTGTGCAAAACAAGCTAATGCTCGGTAATGATTTCGAAAAGCCAAGAAGGCAAATTCATATGTTTCTCGCTTTAGAGAGAGCTGTCTGTTTGACAACGGTCAGACGGCATTCCACGACATTTCGACAAGTCGAAATAACCATTATCTCTCACTTATAGTTCACAATTGGTCTATAGGGTTATCTTGGGTCCTGAATTTAGCTGTGACAATATTAACTTGATCTGATCTCAAATTTTCGAGTTATAGCCTCTGGCATTTTGGCAAGATCACCTGGCAGAGGTATTTTTGGAGGCCGAAATAGTGCATTTGACAAAAACAAATGTCTTAAAGACTTATATGTCTGAATTCGCAATAAAACGGAGAATCTATTTCTGGGCTTTGTTGCGTGACCTTGAATGACCTTGACCTCGTGACCTTTTTTTAGTTGACCTCGTATGACCCCGGATGCACCTCTGATGTCAATTTTTCACTTTGCAAAATACTCGTCAATATATTGCCTAGCAACGCAACAAATAAAAAAGGATGCGTTTTTCCTCTAATTTCCATATTTTCCGTCGATATACGTGCGTGTTTTCTAATTACCTCCCAAGGGGAAGTGGTAACGGGCAAATATCTGCGAACCTTTAGGACTGATTTGGGTGGGATCTTCGCTAATTGATAACCAAATTGGACCCAAACCGCCAAAAATCGTTGCCGACAACGTCATGCTCCAAAGCTATGGGACCGATTTGGGCGGAGTCTTCAACATTCGATCCGGCGTGGTCCTAAATGGCACTGTTTTTAGTTGTATCCACTTTGGTCCAATCTAAGTGAACCAATTTTTTTAACCAAAACCGCCAAAAATTGTTGCCGACGACGTCATGCTCAGAACCTATTGGACCAATTTGGGCGGAGTCTTCGCCATTCGATCCGTCGTGGTCCAAAACGGTGCAGTTTTGAGTTTTATCCACTTTGGTCTAATCTAAGTGGACCAAATTGGACCTAAACCCCAAAAATCGTTGCAGACGACGTCATGCTCCGAACCTATGGGACCGATTTGAACGGAGTCTTCACCATTCGATCCGGCTTGGTCTAAATGGTGCCGTTTTGAGATTTATCCACTTTGGTTCAATCGAGGTGGGCCAAATTGGACCAAAACCGCCAAAAATCGTTGCCGACTTCATGCTCCGAACCTATGGGACCGATTTGGGCAGGGTCTTCACCTTTCGATCCGCTTTGGACCACGCCGGATGGCTGCGTGGTGTTACTAGTCACCCTGACAATGTGTGTACCAAAAATCGGGTCTCTAGCTGCAATGGTAGCTGCAATATCCGTCCGTTACCCTTGGGGGTAATTCGAAAACACGCACGCATATTGGCGGAAAATATGGAAATTAGAGGAAAACGCATATTTTTTCCTCTTTTTTTGCGCTGTTAGGCAATATATTGACAAGTATTTTGCGAAGTGAAACATTGGAATCAGAGGTATACCCGAGGTCACACGAGGTCAACGAAAAAAAGGTCACGTGGTCACGGTGTCAAGGTCATTCAAGGTCACGCAACATAGCCCAGAAATGGAATCTCGGTTTCATTGCGAATTCCGCCATATAAGTCTTTTTTATATTTGGTTAAGTGAAATGCGTTATTTTGGCCTCCAAAAATACCTCTGCAGCATGACCTTGCCAAAATGTCCGAGACTATAACTCGAAAACCTGAGGTCAGAGCAAGCTAATATTGCCACAGCTGAATTCAGGACCCAAGATAACCCTATAGACCAATTTTGAACAAAACGTGAGAGATGATGATGAACATTGGGGCAAAAAATTGTCGAAATGTCGTGGAATGCCCCAGCTTGGTCCAATCTCTAATCTAAGTCTGACAATTCTGACTGACAATTCAAGCTGTCAATCAAATTGACAATAGTCTGACAATTCAAGCTGTCTGTTTCTATGACTACTATCCTCTCTTGCCTTCCGCTTTACCCAGGTGACCGTCGAAAGCAAACACTAGTCAGTCTAGAACACCCCAGTAGTCCATCTTGGAGCAATGTAAATTTGAATAAAAATGACTGAAGCTGGATGACACAAACTGAGTCAGCGAAATGTTCCCAGAAACATCGGTAGACAGCGCGTGCATGAACTCGAAAGAACAAAGCTGCTTATTGTATATGTATTTCCGGGTTAGCTTCGTTGAAAAAGGGAGCTATACAATACGTACAGTATACGCGCCTGATAATCGACGTAGCAACAGCTGAAAAGGTCAAACTATAACACCACAAGCACGTAAGGAAGATGACGGTATGAAGGTCACGATACCTACTCTGTGAACATAATGTTATGATTGTATCGCGGGGAACTCCTTTGCGATTCTCGATCCCATTTGTTAGTATACTTCATAAGCAGGCTCGACAAACTCATCCTGTGGTTTAAAGTGTGCTTACAATCACTGCTCTCAACAGTTAAGTGTTTTGTCACCTACACTGTCGTACGGTACTTGCCATCTTATCAGCAGTGCTTGAACAGTGTTGACATAAAGTAATTGAGCTCGATTGAGCAATGAGCGATGAGCAATGAGCATGGTACCGGATACAAACAAACTATAAGACTTTCGATGATGGACTGAAGCTGCGATACTTTTGGTTGCTTACAAATAATATCTCGTTCTGATGTAATATCAATATGACGGTTTCTTTCTGAACCACGTGTTCAAACAGTTCTGTTGATATCGATCACCATTGCTAAACCATATACGTTTATGATTCGCTGCGGCCAATAATTAACACTGCACTAAACGATAAAATCGATGGCTAAAGACTTTTTCACAAAGTGTTAAAGGCGCGGATTTTAGAAGCGAAAAGAAAAAGAAAAATGGAAAATGGAATGGAATGACGGAATGAATACACTGTAATACTGTAATTCATTTCATCATTCATGATGAAATGAATGAATGATGAAATGAATGAATGAATCATTTTGTTTTCTTCATATTGACCGACATGGTATGATAATCACGGCATGGTAAAGTTATCTCATTGAGTGACGACCTTGGTTCAAGCGTGAGTAGGAATATATTATACATGTTTAGTGTCGACATTTGAATGCAGTTATATAATCGAATTAAATAATGTTCATTTCACACTCACGTTACTTTTGGCTATCAAAGAATCGTTAAATATCATATCTAAATCGTTTCAATTTTGTTCATTTAAGTTTCCTTTGTGATTTGTATGTGCGCACACTATGCTCTCACCTACAGGAAGGTGAGAGCGTCAAATGTATACAATTTTACTGCATTTTGATTAAATATGATCGCCTTGCACAGTCTCCTTAACACATCCAGTCGCAACTAAACAGTGTTTTGCCAAAAATATAAATGAAGAAAATAAAATAAACTATTGCTATAGCCCAGGAGATGGTTATGTGTTTTGCATGCGAGACTTGCTCTTGACATATTATCGGTATATGCAGACATATCTCGGGAAGTCCTTGCCACGATGGCAGGCACCATTTTTCCGCAATCCAGAGGATGGCCGCAGTGGTATCTCACTCCACCTTCACTGCGGTAGTTTTATCAGCAACGGGCTCATCTCCTCCCCACAAAGACGGAAGCGGTGTGGTTTACCAGCAAGGGCGAACATGTCGCTTCCTTTATGACGACATGCCATACACAGACGTGGCGTGCGATAGCGAATCAGTGACCTCACCAGCGGAGCTCGCTCGCTCCAGAGCTGCAAGTGCAGCAGCTATGACTGGAAGGGCGGCGCCTATACATCAGGGGAGAGATGCCGTGTGTGGGGCCCGGGCGGGTTGGTGTCTGGCTGCCCAGACTCCGTCTGTCTGTTGTCAGCCTGCTGATGCTGATGAAACTTCACAGCGTGCTGCCCCAGCCCCGGCCCCGGCCCCGGCCCGGCCCGGCCCCAGCCCCAGTTCCAGACCCGGCCTCGGCCCCAGCCCCAGCCCCAGCCCCAGCCCCAGCCCCAGCCCCAGCCCCAGCCCC
>JAXIVJ010013705.1:35000-36439 GCA_036785665.1 Chirona hameri
TCATTGTATGACTCTGCGCCAGATTAGCCCCTTTGGCTTCGGCCATGTATAGGGGACGGCTACTACGAGGTCAATAAATAAATAAATAAATACCGGGACGGTGGTGCCCCTGGTACACCGGCGCGGCGCCGTCGTGGCCCTGGTACGCCGGCGCGGCGCTGTCGTGGCCTGGTACGCCGGCGCGGTCGTGACACTGGTACGCCGGCGCGGTGGTGCCCCTGGTACACCGGCGCGGTGGTGCCGCTGGTGCACCGGCGCGGCGGTGCCCCTGGTACACCGGCGTGGTGGTACCCTTGGTTCACCGGCGTGGTGGTGCCCCTGGTACACTGGCGCGGTGGTGCCCCTGGTACACCGGCGTTTTGTTTGCTTTATTTTTGGTGGTGCCCTTGGTGCCCCGGCGCGGTGGTGCCCCTTCACGGCCAAAATAGAGGGGGGGGGGGGGGTCATGACCCCCGTGACCCCCCTCCCTTCTGGATCCGTCACTGCTCCTGTGTCGTCTTCCAAGCAGCCATGCCAGCACAGGACAGAGCTGTGCGGCCCCTGGACTGAGGAGGGGCAGGAGGATCGCATGGATCGGCTTTAGTTGAGATGCGCGGAGGTGCTCAGCTTACCAGGGTGTATATCATATCAGCTGATCCATCTGTTAGTAGTGACCGCCGAACTGCATGGGAAAGGTCAGGAGTGATCAGTGGGAAATCAGGTGCGCTGGTAAAAATACATGTAAATACAGAGCTGGTTAGATTATCTTACCTGTTCAACCTGCTGGACCATGGTTTTCGCACACTTTTACTGTTCCGTTTTGGAAAGTAGAGTACACTGATGCTATCCGACAAGCAACAGCCCTCAGTTGCTGGAAGGCCAGCCTAACGTTCGAACAGCAAGCTTCAGAACATTACAATGCACGCTGTTGCTCTTGTTCGTGGGCGTCAGAGAAAATAATGTTTGAGGCAAATCACGATCATCCGGCCATAAAGCCGTCCGTGAATCAGTGGCAGCGATGCGGAAAGACGACCGTACTTTCCAGGGACTGAGATGCGTGGGGTTTAATGCACGGGAAGATCAAGAAATCCGGCCATTCTAGTCAAATCCTGACACCTGCGGGTTGTCGCATCCGCCTGTCGTTTTCAGCCGGAGAACTTGATGCATATTTTGTGTATTTTAGTTGAGAATCGCAACCACTAACTAGGCCGTCGTTGGGTGCATATTTAACTGCTAATTTGGTTGCCTTTTTATTCAATGTTTGTTGATTTTTAAAGAGAGTAGGGCGCATAATCACGATAAACAGGAGTGGAAGGCATATTTTCCATACCATTTCGTCAAAAAGCAATACCGGATTTTTGTGAACACCGAAATTCGTTACCAAGTACCGGTCGTCAAGTGTGAACGCTTATCAACTTTAACTTGAAATATCTTTCGGTAGGAATGTCTTTATATGCACC
>JAXIVJ010013706.1:0-10000 GCA_036785665.1 Chirona hameri
GAGAAAGTGCTAGATCGCTTACGCAAAGCAAACCCCTGAAACTCAAAATTTCGAAGTGTGATTTATCAGAAAAGAGCTTAATTACCTTGGCCCATTATCTCTGACAAAGGAATCTCGGTTGACACTGAAAAAGTCTCCGTGATAGAAAAATCTACAAGCCGCCAGAAAATATCCGCGAAGTCGCAGTTTTCTCGGCCATGACTTCTTACTACAGGAGTAAGCTTCCCAATTTCAGACAAAATTGCAAAGTCCCTCACAGCCCTCACGCGAAAAAAGGCCCGTTTAAATGGACTGATTGGGCCAAACCGCATTCGAGTACCTCAAGCAGTCACTGCTGCAGGCGCCCATTTGGCATTTCCAGATATGTCCAAACCGTTCAAACTATATACAGATGCCTCTCAATACGCGATGGGTTGCAGTATTGATGCAAAGAGCACGAAAGGTCTTGACCGAGTCATTCAGTATGTCTCTCATCAATTTCCGGGAACAAAAACAGAAGTCGGCCTACTATCGAGCGCGGAGGCGTTCGCCGATTGTTTATAGTCTCGGGAAAGCTGAGGCCGATCTGATCGCACTGACGCCACTGTTTATACAGACCACAAAACCGCTGAAGCATTTGTTCACAAGTGAGATGAAAAATCCCGCGTATACAGAGATGGGCCATCCATTTTGGGAGAATATGCCTTGCAAATAGAGTACATATCAGGCCCCAAAAATGTTGCCGCAGATACGCTATCTAGGACTTCACAATACTCCATTTGCTGGGAAATTTTACAATGATAACGGGAGCATTTAGACTGGCAAGGTGAAAATGACAAGATGTCAATGTAGTACGAAAACTCAATCAATGTTGTGACAACGCTGTCAACCATGTCTGACGAATGAACCAGTAGAAAAAGAAACAAACGCTTGACTATCACGATTTTGATGAACAAACTAAAACATAGCACAACGGGAAGATGATGGACACTCAAGTCATCATTACTGAATTGCAGAAGGGATACACCCGATCCACAATAGCCCTCAACATATTGTTCAGAAAATGTCTTTTGCATCATTTAGACGAGTACCAAAACCAGACCCCATACCCGCATGCAACTTGTCGTTCCACCAATGTATAGAAAGATAGTATTAGAAGGAGCACATGGACGGGTTATTTAGGGAGGTCATTTAGGATTGAAAAGACAACAGACAAGATTTCCAAGTTCATATTATTGGTCACCCTTCTAATAGATGTGATGCAAGTATGTTCAGGGTCGTGTGAGACATGCACGCAAAAAGTTAGCCAACGAGAGAAGGACCAATGCAAGCTATGCCAATGGCCTCATCAGCACAATGGAAATTGTTGGCATTGATACATGTGGTCCATTCCCCGTTCCGATGCAGGAAACAAGTATGTGTGTACTATTGTTGATCATTTAGTGATGGCCAGAAGCATATGCCATTCCAGACAATCTGCTAACACGATCGCTCAGCTTCTTCTGATGAATTCATCCCCGTCATGGCTGCCCAAGACTGAGTTATTAGTGATCAAGGTACCCGAATATTGCAATGCATTATTGAACGTTGTTCACAAGGAATTGGAATTTCACTAGAATCCGCACTTCAAGTATCACCCTCAGTCAACGGGGAAAACTGAAACCGCTCCACCGTTGACTTGAATGAATGATCAAAAACAAATTAGTGAGATCAAACAAAATGGGAGGAAATCCTAGCAGCCTTGTTTAGGAGCATATCGGCATGAGTAAGAATGAGTCGACAAAGTATTCTCCATACTTTGTGATGTATGGCCGAGATCCCGTGTTGCCAGTGATACCCATACTCCAGCCCCGTCACCGCTACACTGGAGAGGAGTATGTGCCCGCGATGTTCGAACACCTACACAATACGCTACACACAGGTAGCAAACAACATGCAACAATGCCAAGGGAACACAACAAGTCGCTCCTTTCGAACACCGCTATTCCATCCAATTTCACAACGCGGAGACCTGGTATTCTATTCTGATCCTTCTGTACAACCAGGAAACTCCACAAAAACTGACACTTTACTGGAAGAACCTACTTCCGTGTCGTATCTAAATTGGGAAGGAAAACTACTGCATCAAAAACATGCACACGGGCAAAAACGAAAATAGTTCATCAAGAAATCTTCGCCATCCCCCCCTCGGGGGGACCCGCCCCCCATATGACGTGTGGACAGGTCCTACAATTCGATCCGCCAGCCTGTCCAGTGAGTAAAAGGCCGGAAGAACAGCCCGTCCGTCAACAAGCCCGCTTCGCGCTGCCCGTCTGCCCTTCAGTGACCAAGATTGGTACCAGGGATTCACGCAGCCGGTTCCCGCGACGCAGCTGACGACAACTCTCCAACCCCGTCCCTACTGTCCTGAGGAGCAGCCAGACGCTTGTTGTAGAGCAGAAAAAGAGGAAATAGAAGCCCGTCCGCTACGACCTTCAGCAGCAACCCGCCAGTCCCGCAAGTCTTCTCGCCCATATTCACCGAGTATGATGAGCTCGGCAACTGCAACCGCTGACACAGAGGCAGCGAGGAATACGAGGTATTCGCTCAGGGTCGCAGGGTCAGTCATTGACCCTGTTTGGACACAGCTCCTTTAGAAGGTAGGAATACTACGGGTATTCGCTCAGAGTCGCAAGGTCCCAGTCTCGTGACTTGTGACGCAAATGCTCCCTTTGGATGTCACAGGTACAACCCCAACAGACCAAGGTACGTACCAAAACGACAACGTGACATATCACAAGAGCCGGACGAACGACGATGACAAAAGACCAAGGGGTACAGTATGACATGGGACTGTTTGTCTACACAGGGACAACAGACCCAAATATTTGCTCCAACTCGGCAATCATTTATGCAAAGCAGATTCGGCTGATCTAGACGTTTCGCCCGATTGGCACCCAAAGGTCTTGGAGTGTTTTGTGTTTTGTGCAGAGCTCTGTTCCACAAGCCTCGCCTACGTGCGATTTCTACGTTGCAGGCGACGAAACATGGCTGCGATGATTGCACTCCTTGGCCTGGCTCGCCGTGGTGGCCATGGTGCTCCACGCAGAACAAACCCCACTGATCCAGGGGCATCTCTTCATCCCTGTCGGTAAAATCTATCCTAGCTACAGTTCCTGGGCTATGCACCATATCTACTAAACCTCGCCCCCTATCGCACGGAGATCCACTATTGTCCCAGTTCCCGTAAGGATCTCATATCCCTAGTAGCAGAATACGATCACGCATGTTATATTAACGTAACCGCTCAAACGGCCCCGGCAGCCCCCATTATGAAACTATACATTAACCAACTAGACGCGTCCCTCACGCCCTAACAGTGAAACTGAAGGTATTGCGGGACATTCCGAGACTTGCTGTATCCTCCCACGGCTCAGGATCCAGAGATCCCAGATCCAAATCGGGCGCTCCATTGCCTCGACGCAGCAAACGCGGTATTACCCGATCCTGATGCACCAGCGGTACCATCCGGGCCAAACGAGGATTGATAAATGCATTGAAACGCTCTATCATATTTGTTTGAGAAACGGCTACAGAAAGCGAGATCGAAAATCTAACGCGCCAACGTAAAACTCATCAACGATAAAGATGTTGCCATGGCACATAAATTCAACGGTACTCTTAAAGTCTCAATTCAAACTCGAGTAAGCCACTTCTCAGAACCGCCGCGCCCTTACGCTCCTTGTCTACGGCTGTGAATCCACTAAATACGGCCTACAGTAAACTCTTTTACGGTCCGTCGCAACAGCAATAACATCGAACTTTTCTCTCACGAGACCCGAACTGACGACAGCATCATCATGGCTGACACACTGACCAGCCTCCAGTATTGTATTCTGAATTAGGCTCTATCTCGCACAAATTCGCAACTGGCACAAGCTGGTATTTTGCAACAAGGGACTTATTCCCCGTCGCGAGTTTGGCCGTCTCCTCAGAAAGATCAATAAGAACCTACCCTCCCAACTTTGCACTGCCATTTCTCTCTGATACAGGTCAATGAATACGTCCAGAGTTGTCAAAACTAAACTAATTGCAGGAATAGACACTTATCACGTCCTCTTCTACATCCCTCTACTCCATACCATACACGCCTTTGATGTGTATCGATTCTTCCCCGTATCAGGTACCTCTTCATGACCCCACAATGTTTCCCTCAGCTATTATCCCAATGCGAACCTCGTTAGCTCCTAATGTCTGAGAACCCGGATGGCATTACATAGTTGACAAACCTGAGCAATCCGAAAATCGTAACATGTATCTTGGCCGACACCATTCTTGCCCCTATATCCCATGAACCGGCATAATTCCACAGCTGGCTCAATCTTCATGTGTACAGCACTTTTCCGTCAGGATTGCTGTATCAACACTCAAGTATTGTTCACACACAAATCACTCCCGCCGACAATGGCCCCCAAAAGCTTAATATCTGACCAAAAAAGGTCAATGGTTATTGGTCTCACGCCACCCGTTTTCGCTCACGATCTTTTGTGCCTCTACTCAAACGGGAGTCATCCGGTCTACATCATTCGATCCGTGATACTATAACGTTAGAAGCAGAATGCTCGGCGTCTGGCGCTCATCTACCTGCCCCCATACTACGCCAGTGAGACACACCTGAACTTTCCCTTCATTTACGTCCAATGCCCCTGTACAACAATATGTCCTTACCCATCTGGCGCAAGGAATGGTCCGAAAGGCCAACAACCTAACAACGCAAACGTTTCCCCTTTTGCTGAATACACATCAATGGTATGCATGCTGACGCTTATTTCAATTCATTTGAGGCCCAACCCCTTGACAAGTGACAATTGACAGCCCATCTGTTCTCTCCAAAACCATGCTGCTCATGATCGTCATTGGTGTGATGACCCTGTTCTGCCTGTACTTCATTCTGAAGCCATTGTTGCTGCCCCATACCCCCGTATTATTCCCTCTAGCACGATTCCGCCCAGTCCGTCCTCCGTTTACCGCCCGACGAAAGCCCAGAGGAGCCAGCCATGGAAATGCAGAAATGTCCGCCCATGGCATCGCCGCCGCAGTACCGGCCCTGTCGATCATGACGTGGCCAAGTTTCGCAGTGCACAGCCAGCCCTGTGCCAGCCGTCTGCCATGCGGCACCAACCTGTCGGAGGGGACGCATCATCCGCCACGAGGTGGTGCTCCACTCGCTACTCCGACATCCGTCGCGTCAGTACATAACGGGTACCAGACCGACAATCTCTTGCTTTCTCCCCGGTGTGAGGCACACCCCTTCGGACCGGCCTGCGTCGTCACGGAGACGCCCAGCGCCGAGTGTCGCCCTGCTGTGGCCGCGCTGCCGAAGCGCGCGCCCAGTGCTTGTGTGGACGTTCGGACCGGCCTGCGTCGTCAGTCATGAGACGCCCAGCGCCGTGTCGCCCTGCTGTGGGACGCGCTGCCGAGCGCGTGCCCCAGAGCTGACTGTGTGTTATCCTTGCGGGTCAAGGATTGTTATGTTTACGGTGGGCTTTGGGTTTGTGTATATGTGCTGGGTAGCGGGTAGTGCTCGCGTACGGCTTCACCGTTTATGTAGCATGGCGGGGGGTTGTAGCATTAATTGGTATCATCGGTCCGCGCCTGCGCCCGCGCGGTCCTGTTTATGGTCTTCCTTTGCCCTTCAGGCGACGGAAGCGAGCATTTTTTTTCCCAACCAAAAATGCTGCGGTTATTAGGAGGGGAGGTATTGTAGCAGCACGGTATTGTTAGCACCCGGTACAGTCTCATTTATGTGTTCATTGTTCTAGCTCCGACTTATAGGGCATCTTTTTTGAAAACTACCTAATTCACTGGCTCTGATTCCAACGCTTTAGAAACCACCCTGCTCGTGCGCCTATAGTATCATTCTAATTCACAGACCAGATATCACTTTAATGATTTGTCGCTGCACTCTGCCGCCACGCAGATGTGTTATTTCAACAAGTGGCCGTGCGCCGGCCCGGCTAGTGACGCATGGCCTGTCATCGAGCCCTCGCTTTTGGTGTTGGGACAGGGTGACCAAATGTCAAGGTCTGTCTGGGGTAGGGATGCGATATAAGCCAGGGAGTGTTGCAGTGCCGCGCAACGGTTTCCGGGTGGGTGTACCCGGTCGGGCGTATCCCACACGGTGAACACGTGACCAGCGCGTGACCAGGCGAGGCAGAGCGCGTATCACGTGCCAGAGGTCGGCTCATACCAGTGTATACTGGTTATGCGTTGCCCTTTGGACCGTGTATAAAGCGGCTGCCTCGCGGGTCAATGAGGAGGTGCGCGGAGTCGGGAAGCGACCCTCGAGCCGATAACATCTTGCTGCTCTGTTGACTCTTGCTCTACTCTCTGTGGCACTCAGCAACCGGGTAAAGTAACGCCGTCTGTGTGTTGTGTTTGGTGACTGACTGCAAATATCATCTCTGCCGCCGAAGCACTCTTGTCTTTTCAACCAGACCGGAGGGAAGAGCAGACGTCACACACAATCATCACGTCACTACAGATCGGGACGTTACACAATCAATGCCTCCAGATCGCAAGAGAAGGAAACAACTAAAAACTTTCCACTCATATGAGAGAAGCATTGCTTCGCCGATATCCCTCCGGTTTCTTCGTGCGAGGTGACGAAGGTGGTATTAGGTAGTCTATGGTTCGTAGAACTAAACAAATTACCAGCAGCTTGGTTTTCCATGAATCACTGCGAATGTAGCCTGTATGTTTCAGGTACCTAATCTGAGGGCAGAGACAAGGCGGATCCAGAAAGGCAAACAAGTTGGTTTGGTGGAGCAAATCCAAAAAGTATCACACATGTATATTCAATTAACCGGATTTTGCCTCTTATACATGAAGAGGTGATTTAGAAATAAACGTTTCTTAGTAAAAGCTGCTTCGATTTTTTTTAAATAGGGAACGTGTCAATTGTTTGCCGATTTCAGCGGTGTGGAGGCTTGGTCGCTTTGCTCCTTCTTGGATCCGCAGCGGCCAGAAACATTGGGGGGTGGGGGGGCGAGGGTAAACATTGGGTGGGAGGGGGAGGTACCAATTAGGGCCCGAACTCAACATTGCGGGGGGGGAGTGGGGGCGAGGGCCACGCAAAGGTATATAAATCGACACCTATGGTCTTTCCTGCATATGGCGCGGCACTGAATTTGAAGTATGTTGCAGTGCGATTGTGTTGATTAGAGGGGCGTCCTGAGAGCCGGGTATCGGAGGGGCGTCTGAGAGCCGGGTCTGAGAGCCGGGTAGCCGGTATCGGCTATCACCCACGGAGGGGAGGCGAGCGGCGGCCGTGCTGAGCGCTCAGCATTGCTCGTCCTTCAGCACAGCAGCAACGCCGCTGTCAGAGCTGCAGCCAGAAACGCAGCGTCGACAGGAGCCCGAGCTACCGCCGCCGCTCCGAGCAGCCGATCCACGACAGGAGCCCGAGCTGATGCCGCCGCTCCGAGCAGACCGATCCACGACAGGAGCCCGAGCTACCGCCGCCGCTCCGAGCAGCCGATCCACGACTGAGCCCGAGCTGCTGCCGGCCGCTCCGAGCAGCCGATCCACGACAGGAGCCCGAGCTACTGCCGCCGCTCCGAGCAGCCGATCCACGACAGGAGCCCGAGCTGCTGCCGCCGCTCCGAGCAGCCGATCCACGACAGGAGCCCGAGCTACCGCCGCCGCTCCGAGCAGGCCGATCCACGACAGGAGCCCGAGCTGCTGCCGCCCGCTCCGAGCAGCCGATCCACGACAGGAGCCCGAGCTTCCGCCGCGTTCCGAGCAGCCGATCCACGACAGGAGCCCGAGCTGCTGCCGCCGCTCCGAGCAGCCGATCCACGACAGGAGCCCGAGCTGCTGCCGCCGCTCCGAGCAGGCCGATCCACGACAGGAGCCCGAGCTACTGCCGCCGCTCCGAGCAGCCGATCCACGACAGGAGCCCGAGCTGCTGCCGCCGCTCCGAGCAGCCGATCCACGACAGGAGCCCGAGCTGCTGCCGCCGCTCCGAAGCAGGCCGATCCACGACAGGAGCCCGAGCTGCTGCCGCCGCTCCGAGCAGCCGATCCACGACAGGAGCCCGAGCTGCTGCCGCGCGCCGCTCCGAGCAGCCTATCCACGTCCTGCAATGTTACAACACTGGCTGAGGCCCCTGCAAGAATGAACTGCTGTTCTCCCTCTGTACTGTCCGGCCGAACTGCTGTAGTCCCTCTGTACTGCCCGGCCGAACTTGCTTGTGGTCCCTTCTATATGTCCGGCTGAACTGCTGTGTCCCTCTATATGTCCGCCGAACTGCTGTTGGTCCCTCTATATGGTCCGGCCGAACTGCTGTGGTCCCCTCTATATGTCGCCGAACTGCTGTGGTCCCCTCTATATGTCCGGCGAACTGCTGTGGTCCCTCTGTACTGCCCGTCCGAACTGCTGTGGTCCCTCTATATGTCCGGTTGAACTGCTGTGGTCCCTCTATATGTCCGGCCGAACTACTGTGGTCCCTCTATATGTCCGGCCGAACTGCTGTGGTCCCTCTATATGTCCGGCCAAACTGCTGTGGTCCCTCTATTGCCTGGCCGAACTGCTGTGGTCCTCTATATGTCCGGCCGAACTGCTGTGGTCCCCTCATATGTCCCGGCCGAACTGCTGTGGTCCCTCTATATGTCCGGCCGAACTGCTGTGGTCCCTCTATATGTCCGGCCGAACTGCTGTGGTCCCTCTATATGGTCCGGCCCGATATGCTTGCGGTCCCTCTATATGTCCGGCCGATATGTTGGTGGTCCCTCTATATGTCCGGCCGATATGCTGTGGTCCCCTTTATATGTCGCGCCGAACTGCGCTGTGGTCCCTCTATAAGTCCGGCCGATATGCTGTGGTCCCTCTATATGTCCGGGCCGATATGCTGTGGTCCCTCTATATGTCCGGCCGATATGCTGTGGTCCCTCTATAATGCCCGGCCGAACTGCTGTGGTCCCTCTATATGTCCGGCCGATATGCTGTTAAGGTTGGGGTTTAGGGGCGCCGCAACTACTGAGGTGATCTGGCGCCCGGCCGAACTACTGAGGCCGAACTACTGAGGTGATCTGGCGCCCGGCCGAACTACTGAGGCCGAACTACTGAGGTGATCTGGCGCCCAGCCGAACTACTGAGGCCGAACTACTTGAGGTGATCTGGCGCCCGGCCGAACTACATGAGGCCGAGCTACTGAGGTGATCTGGCGCCCGGGCCCGAACTACTGAGGCCGAACTACTGAGGTGATCTGGCGCCCGGCCGAACTACTGAAGGCCGAACTACTGAGGTGATCTGGCGCCCGGCCGAACTACTGCTGCCATGGGTTTATAGCACTGCCTAGGCTGTGCTCCGCTGGCCCGGTGATGGTCAGACGTCTTCCTCCTATGCAGAATTGATGTGGCCATAGCGTGCTGTAGAGGCGTCACAGTTAATCGCTTGACATTGCAGCAGCCAATATCCAATCACGAGTTATTTTGCTCGTGAGAATTCACGGGCCCCATTTTATCGTAGCTGCATGCCTTCAGTGAGTGATTTATCTTCCGTACAAAATGGCGCTAGGTTTACATCAAAGTATACAAGCATTGCAAAAGTGGCCGGCCTTACCAGAGAAGGCAAGAAGCCAAAGGCACAAGGTTGTGAAATAGCTGTAATATAATTTTCACCCTATTTTACCGGTTTCTAGTATCCCCTGCCTTGGATTGGGCGGGCACTGGGGCAGAAACCTTTCTTTTCCGTGACATCTTCTCTCGTTCTCAGCCATCTTTTTCCAATTTGTTATGGCAACTACGTCGGTCGGAATACTTTCATTGATGTGGCTCCGCATATTCTATTCTAAGCGTCTAACACCAAATGAGTAACACTAAGTTACAGTAGCCCTATTAGTTATAGGGCCTTGCAGTAGCCGTTTTCATGAAGGATTATTGCGCTGAAAAGATTCGGAAACATTTCTGAAAGTGTGTTTTTTAATAAAAAGGTTTTGGTATACAAAGTCTTAGTATATATATCCATTCCAAGAAATCAA
>JAXIVJ010013706.1:15000-30000 GCA_036785665.1 Chirona hameri
GATCCCAATCTGATGTAATGCCTAGACACACCAACGTCATATTCCAATTGATTGATTCCAATGGGCACCAGTCTTATTGAAGCTATTGTAGATGGCGCGGATGATCAACTGCTACAAGCGGACCGGCGGCTGTGCGTCCAGTGTAGGGCGCATTGTTAACGGCCGAGTTTTGAAAGGGTTAGAGTGGTGTGTTCATGTGTTCAAACTTATACGAAATGTTGGTGTCTGAGTGTATTCGAACCTGAAAGCATGTCTCGCGTAGGTCAATCTTTTGACCTCGGGAGGTCAAAGAGTGCCCGCGAGGTCAAATATCGGGCATCGCATAACTTTTCCCTATGGTACTTATCGAAGTCGTTTCAACGGCTAAATATGCCCACCAGCCTATAGACGGTGCACAACGAGTGATCTGACCGCCCCTGGTCACCGGTTGACCTCAGAGCGCAACATAAGTTACCATTATGGCCTACGGGAGAATGACGGGTACCCCATATTTTGTCTCTCTCCCAAAATCACTTAGATAACCCATTTTACTAACCATCGCCTTCCCTTTATCCTACCGAAGGTGCACAACGCAAGACTTGGACCTATCTAGGTCACCGTTTTGACCACAGGTCACCTGGAAGGGCGCTAATATGCATTTAACAAGCCGTCCAAATACTTATTCGTTGTTTACCGGCCGATTGTGTTCAAACTTATACAAAATGTTGGTGTCTATAAGTGTATTCGAACCCTCAAAGCATTTATTGCTGAAGTCAATCGTTGACCTCAGGAGGTCAAAGAGTGCCTGCGATGTCAAATATTGGGTACCGCATAACTTTTTTCTAAAGTACTTACCGAAGTCGTTTCAACGGCTAAATATTACCACCCGCTTATAGACGGTGCAAAACGCAAGACGTGACCCCTCCAGGTCACCGTTTGAGCTCAGGTCACCTGTAAAGGCGCTAATATCAATTTAGCAAGCCGTTCCCGATATACGTTTTCGTTGTTTACCGACCGTTTGTGTTCAAACTTACCTTCGGTGGGTTAAAGAGAAGGCGATGGTGGTTGGAAAGTTTCCTCTGAGTGATTTTGCTTTGGAGAAGAAGAAAAAAACATTATGCGGTTCACCGTCATTCTCCCATAGGCCACAATGGTAACTTATGCTGTGACCTGAGGTAAATCGGTGACTAGGGGCGGTCAGATCACTCGTTGGGAACCGTCTATAGACTAGTGTGAATATTTAGCCGTTGAAACGACTTCGATAAGTACTTTAGAGAAAAAGTTATGCAGTACCCGATATTTGACCTCGCGGGCACTATATGACCTCCCGAGGTCAAACGATTGACCTCAGCGATAAATGATTTCAGGGTTCGAATACACTCAGACACCAACATTTCGTATAAGTTTGAACACAATCGGCCGGTAAACAACGAATACTTATTTGGATGGCTCGTTAAATTAATATTAGCGCCTTTCCAGGTGACCTGAGGTCAAATGGTGACCAGGAGAGGTCAAGTCTTGCGTTGTACACCTTGGATAGGTTAAATGGAAGGCGATGGTGGTGAAATGGGTTCTCTTAAGCGATTTGCGGGGGGGGGGGATATCCGGTACCAGTCATTCTCCCATAAGCCATATTGGTAACTTATGTTGTGACCTGAGGTCAATCGGTGACTAGGGGCGGTCAGATCACTCGTTGTGCACCGTCTATAGGCTAGTATGAATACTTAGCCGTTGAAGTGACTTCGATAAGTACTTTAGGAAAAACGTTATGCGGTACCCGATATTTGTCCTCGCGGGCACTCTTTGACCTTCCGAGCTCAAACGATTTATCTCAGCGAAAAATAATTTCAGAGTTAGAATACACTTATAGGCACCAATATTTAGTATAAGTTTGAACACAATCGGCCGGTAAACAACGAATGCGTATTTGGACAGCTCGTTAAATGGATATTAGCGCCTTTCCAGGTGACCTGAGGTCAAACGGTGACCTGGAGGAATCAATTCTTGCGTTGTGCACTTTCAGTGAGTTAAAGGTAAGACGATGGTGGTGGAATGGGTTATTTTTTACATAGTTATTGTATATTTTACATAGTTGTTGTACATAGTTATTAGTAGGGACATAGTTATGGGAGAAATTCTTTCAGGTTTCGAATACACTCATAGACACCAACATTTCGTATAAGTTTGAACACATCTGTACCACCCTAACCCCTTCAAAACTCCGCCGTAAACAATGCGCCTTATACTCTGACGCACAGACGCCGGTCGGGGTCCGCTTGGTAGCAGTTGATCATCAGCGCCTCTGGCGGCGGGAAATTTATTGTGGTGCCTCATTGATCAGAATCACCACAAACATTCAACATATGTAGTACCCAAGGCTATGTAAACCAGGTAGAACGCTCCGGCCTAAAAAGTGGTGACAGCTCGTAATTTAGTTGCAACGACCCCGCAGCTGCTGTGCCGCGGAGGTGGGTCACGCGGCCGGCCGGCCGTGCGCCTACGTAGGGTTAACGCGTACACCCCTCCCGATTTTGTGTCGCTTGGTTCCTTCGTTTGTCTGCCGATTGTTAAAATTAAGAATGTCTATCAACCACAAATTAAGCGTTGTATTGGATGCTGTTGCGAAAATTGCAATCCGAAAAAAAAGTTACCTATGGGCCGGCAAAGTTCACTGCCCGGTGATTCTGGCCCGCCGCCGTACGCAAGGGCGCCGCCACTTTTCCAAAGTTGGGGTGGGGGCGGGAGAGGCGTTCTTAAGTCGATTCTTTCCATGCAACACCCATATGTCTAATGTTTAAATATGCATCCCCCCCCCGTTTCCGACGCCTATGACCGTACGTAACGCCAACACGCACGTTCCTCTCGTTTTTTTTTTGTCGTTTGGTTCCTTCGTTTGTCGGCTGATTGTTAAACTTAAGATAGCTATCAGCCACAAATTAGGCGATGTATCGGATGCCGTTGATAAAATTGCAATCCAACTCAAGCTATTTAGATTATGGGCCGGCAAAGTTGACCGCCCGGTGATTTGTATCTGTCTGTCACAAATTGAGCGATGTATCGGATGCCGTTGAGAAAATTGTCATCCGATTCAAACTATTTACATGATGGGCCGACAAAGTTGACCGTCCTGTGGTTCACGCCGGCCGACCGGACAGCCACCACACCACATACTCAAACAGCGATAACACTCAAACTGTCTGAATTTAAATCATGCGACACAAATTATGGCTAAGTAAAATTAGCACCAAGTCAACCTGATAAGTAAAACTAACTGGTTGCAACAAGAGTTGACACTGTAATTACGAGGGAGCGCGAAGCGCTCGCTCGTCCTTCCGTGGTATATGTGAAAAATCTGAATATGAGCGGCCCGGCCCGACCCGGCCCGACCCGGCCCGACCCGGCCCGACCCGGCCCGGCCCGGCCAGTGGCGACGCTTTTGAGAAGCTAATATCTCTGCAACCGCACGTCCCATTGACAAGCGGGTTTCTTTGCTGAGTAGCCCTATCCAACCAAACCTGTTTGAGACCAATGCCGACTCATGTGGGTCACTACCACTGCACGTGGCGCGTGCCGCGTGAGGGGTGTTGAAAAGTGTTTTCTCGCAAAAACTCCGCAACGGCTGGGCCGATTGTGTTCAAATTTGGTGTGTGGTTAGGGATCTCTCAGCCGCCACTTTTCCAGAAGTTAGGGGTGGGGTGCCTCTGCACGTGCGCACGTGCACACACCTATTATATATCTCAGGAACGGCTTAGCCGATTGTGTTAAAATTTGGTTTGAGGTTAGGGACCCCTCCGCCGCCGCCTTCCCACAAGTCATGTGTGAGGTGCCTCTGCACGTGCGCACGTGCACACCCCTATTATATGTATCAGGAACGGCTGAGCCTATTGTGTTCAAATTTGGTGTGTGGTTAGGGACTTCCAGACGCCAATTTCCCACAAGTCAGGGGTGGGGTGCCTCTGCACGTGCGCACTTTTTTTTTGTATCTCAGAAACTACTTGCCCTATCGAGTTGAAATTTGCCATACATTTCCTTCGCGCTCGCTCGTTCATCGCCGACTACGGCGCCTTACTGGTAATACCCACTGATAGTTATTGGCAGAGTAACTACAAAAACGGCTCATGAGAACGGCCGACATGAACACGACCGAGCTGCAGACGCTGCTATTTTTGTCGCACTTTTTGCCCATGTTAAAGAGGCGGAGCGGACCCTCTGGTAGTACCTACCTATTGTCTATTCGTTACATTCCTTAACCCTAAAATTAGAAGCAACTCAAACAAACTTTAAATACACACTGAAAAACCGTGCTGTATCTAATACCAATACAACGCCTTTTTGGGCGATGACCGAGCGGGCGCGCACTGGTAAAGGTAAAACAGGTTTGAAATATGAAACGGTATGGGAGCTCACGTGGTAGTAACACATAGTCCTTTTAGTCCTTTTAGTAGTTTAGTAAAAACTAAGTTTGATTAAATTGTACATGATCTCCTTTCTCGAATCAGCCAAAAGGGAGTACGTCCTGAGCGCTGCATGCTTCAGCGTATAAAATCAAGAATGCTTAGATAAATCAAGCCATTTTTGATCAAGAATCATTTGCGTTTATTTCGACGCCTGCGGGTGCAACACGCTGTGGTACCACCCCTATCAGAACGCACCATAACAAAATCGAAATTGATTTGATGGTCCTATCCAATGGTGAAAACCCGATCTCAATCGGAGCAGTGGTTGCCAAGTTATTAGCTTCCGAAAAGTGTTTGTATGGCCGGTTCGGGCCGAGTCGGGCCGGGTCAAATGTACATTTGTCTAGTAAGTTGACGAGAAACCTCACGGGTGCTTCGCACCCGCTCGGTAATAACAACTGTTGAGCCAGCGCTACAGTAACACGCCATTACTCACATTCTCCTTTCAATGGAGTGCACATCGATGAAGAGCTGCATTGTAGTAAAAGATAAGTAAATACATAAATAAAGCCGACACCAACACGGGACTGTTGCAGTAGGCACTAGGCACAGGCACAGGCACAATCATCTTGGAAAACATCTTTGAAATTCCAATCCATATCCTGTGTTGTGCACAGCACTTGAACACCGCTTGAACACTGCGTATAGCAAATCGCATTTACTGACTACTGAGCACGGTAGATAACATACTAGGTAGCGCAGAGAGTTTCCTTCAACACGGTCCCTGTGGGTTCGCGTTCCGCCAACCGATTTGTAATATTTGTATTAAATGATTACTGTACAGATTTTTGAAATAAAATGTAAATGGATGTATTTTGTGATTTAATACAAGCCAAAATTATGTTTATATATTCTGATGTATATTCCTTGAAATACAATATAAGACAAGTGTAAGCCGGGGGGGGGGGGGATTTTCTTTGAGAAACACTGAATACTGATGAATAATCGTCTATATAACATATTTGTATGGGTTTCGTTGACATTACAATTTATTAAGCAATCTAGAAAGTCATTTAAATTGCAAAGAATCGTTCGAAAGTTTCAGTAAGCAGCTTTCAAATGAATGCCATCCCAAAACATAATTGCCATGGAGTAAAGGAAACGAAGTTGTTGCAATAACTAGACCGATGGGGAGCAATATTAAGGCATATTTGAAAACTTCATTCAATTTCCTTTCAATCTAAGCCACTTGCATAGCCGAAAACCTTTCGGAAAGTTGCTTAATTGCCTTCTTTACATATGCATGTACAATGAGGAAAATACTCCTTGAATGAAACAATTACAATGTGTTTCCAATAACTAGGCTGATGGGGATAAATATTAAGACATATTTGAAACTTAATTAAATTTTCGTTCAATCTAAGCTACTTGTATAGCCAAAACCCTTTCGGAAATTTGCTTAATTCCCTTTTAGATATACCCTTGAACAGTGAGGGAAATATCCATTGAATGAGACAAGTGATGCTTTTGCAATAACTAGACCGATGGAGAGCAATATTAAGGCATATTTGAAAACTTCATTCAATTTCCGTTCACTCTAAGCCGCTTGCATAGCCGAAAACTTTTCGGGAAATTGCTTAAGTCTTCTTAATATATTCATGTACAATGAGGAAACACCCCTTGAATGAAACAATTACAATGGGTGTCCAATTACTAGACCGATGGGAAACAATATTAAGACATATTTGGAAACTCCATTCAATTTCCTTTCAATCTAAGTCACTTGCATGCACGGCCAAAAACCTTTCGGAAATAATAATAAATAACCATTCGAAAGTAACTTTAGGGAAATGTTATCAACTTAAACCGAATGTGCCAGCATGCGCAATGCGCATTGCGCATTGTTTTGGTGCGCCATTTCCGCCGGTTTCCGCCGCATGTATATTCAATTATTTTAATCTTCTACTACGCGATTATTTTTGGGCCTTTTAAATTTAATTATGGTGCCACTTGGGGCAGAAACGCTGTGCCTGTCCTGACACCACGCCAGTATAACCTCTGGTAGCAAGGATTACAGGTAAGGGTGATTTTGATGAGCGCACTGCGTCGCATCACAAAGCTGATACAAGTATGCCCCCACACGTTCCTGCATTGGCTGTATGTAGCCTGTAAGAAGTTATACTAAGGAAAACTTGCCCCAATCAACATCTTTCGTAATGAGGACCTGAGGCCACCTGTCCTCCCCCGTCAATGACACTTGGCACTGAACCGACGCCCCTGCTCAACTACTTCAAATTGCCGACCCAGCGCCACCCCCTCGCTCAACGACTGCTGACGACCCTACGCCACTTCCCCCCTCGGTCAACGACTGCTGACGACCCAACGCCACTTCCCCCCTCGGTCAACGACTGCTGACGACCCAGCGCCACTTCCCCCCTCGCTCAACGACTGCTGACGACCCAGCGCCACTTCCCCCCTCGCTCAACGACTGCTGACGACCCAACGCCACTTCCCCCCTCGCTCAACGACTGCTGACGACCCAGCGCCACTTCCCCCCTCGGTCAACGACTGCTGACGACCCAGCGCCACTTCCCCCCTCGGTCAACGACTGCTGACGACCCAACGCCACTTCCCCCCTTCGCTCAACGACTGCTGACGACCCAGCGCCACTTCCCCCCTCGGTCAACGACTGCTGACGACCCAACGCCACTTCCCCCCTCGGTCAACGACTGCTGACGACCCAGCGCCACTTCCCCCTCGCTCAACGACTGCTGACGACCCAACGCCACTTCCCCCCTCGGTCAACGACTGCTGACGACCCAACGCCACTTCCCCCCTCGCTCAACGACTGCTGACGACCCAGCGCCACTTCCCCCCTCGGTCAACGACTGCTGACGACCCAACGCCACTTCCCCCCTCGCTCAACGACTGCTGACGACCCAGCGCCACTTCCCCCCTCGCTCAACGACTGCTGACGACCCAGCGCCACTTCCCCCCTCGGTCAACGACTGCTGACGACCCAACGCCACTTCCCCCCTCGCTCAACGACTGCTGACGACCCAGCGCCACCCCCTCGCTCAACGACTGCTGACGACCCAACGCCACTTCCCCCCTCGCTCAACGACTGCTGACGACCCAGCGCCACTTCCCCCCTCGGTCAACGACTGCTGACGACCCAACGCCACTTCCCCCTCGCTCAACGACTGCTGACGACCCAGCGCCACCCCCTCGCTCAACGACTGCTGACGACCCAACGCCACTTCCCCCCTCGGTCAACGACTGCTGACGACCCAACGCCACTTCCCCCCTCGCTCAACGACTGCTGACGACCCAACGCCACTTCCCCCCTCTGTCAACGACTGCTGACGACCCAACGCCACTTCCCCCCTCGCTCAACGACTGCTGACGACCCAACGCCACTTCCCCCCTCGCTCAACGACTGCTGACGACCCAGCGCCACCCCCTCGCTCAACGACTGCTGACGACCCAACGCCACTTCCCCCCTCGGTCAACGACTGCTGACGACCCAACGCCACTTCCCCCCTCGGTCAACGACTGCTGACGACCCAACGCCACTTCCCCCCTCGCTCAACGACTGCTGAAGACCCAACGCCACTTCCCCCCTCGCTCAACGACTGCTGACGACCCAGCGCCACCCCCTCGCTCAACGACTGCTGACGACCCAACGCCACTTCCCCCCTCGGTCAACGACTGCTGACGACCCAACGCCACTTCCCCCCTCGCTCAAAGACTGCTGACGACCCAGCGCCACCCCCTCGCTCAACGACTGCTGACGACCCAACGCCACTTCCCCCCTCGGTCAACGACTGCTGACGACCCAACGCCACTTCCCCCCTCGGTCAACGACTGCTGACGACCCAACGCCACTTCCCCCCTCGCTCAACGACTGCTGACGACCCAGCGCCACCCCCTCGCTCAACGACTGCTGACGACCCAACGCCACTTCCCCCCTCGCTCAACGACTGCTGACGACCCAACGCCACTTCCCCCCTCGGTCAACGACTGCTGACGACCCAACGCCACTTCCCCCCTCGGTCAACGACTGCTGACGACCCAACGCCACTTCCCCCTCGCTCAACGACTGCTGACGACCCAGCGCCACCCCCTCGCTCAACGACTGCTGACGACCCAACGCCACTTCCCCCCTCGCTCAACGACTGCTGACGACCCAACGCCACTTCCCCCCTCGGTCAACGACTGCTGACGACCCAACGCCACTTCCTCCCTCGGTCAACGACTGCTGACGACCCAACGCCACTTCCCCCCTCGCTCAACGACTGCTGACGACCCAACGCCACTTCCCCCCTCGGTCAACGACTGCTGACGACCCAACGCCACTTCCCCCTCGCTCAACGACTGCTGACGACCCAGCGCCACCCCCTCGCTCAACGACTGCTGACGACCCAACGCCACTTCCCCCCTCGCTCAACGACTGCTGACGACCCAGCGCCACCCCCTCGCTCAACGACTGCTGACGACCCAACGCCACTTCCCCCCTCGCTCAACGACTGCTGACGACCCAGCGCCACCCCCTCGCTCAACGACTGCTGACGACCCAACGCCACTTCCCCCCTCGGTCAACGACTGCTGACGACCCAGCGCCACCCCCTCGCTCAACGACTGCTGACGACCCAACGCCACTTCCCCCCTCGCTCAACGACTGCTGACGACCCAACGCCACTTTCCCCCTCGCTCAACGACTGCTGACGACCCAACACCACTTCCCCCCTCGCTCAACGACTGCTGACGACCCAGCGCCACCCCCTCGCTCAACGACTGCTGACGACCCAACGCCACTTCCCCCCTCGCTCAACGACTGCTGACGACCCAACGCCACTTTCCCCCTCGGTCAACGACTGCTGACGACCCAACGCCACTTCCCCCCTCGCTCAACGACTGCTGACGACCCAGCGCCACCCCCTCGCTCAACGACTGCTGACGACCCAACGCCACTTCCCCCCTCGGTCAACGACTGCTGACGACCCAACGCCACTTCCCCCCTCGCTCAACGACTGCTGACGACCCAGCGCCACCCCCTCGCTCAACGACTGCTGACGACCCAACGCCACTTCCCCCCTCGGTCAACGACTGCTGACGACCCAACGCCACTTCCCCCCTCGCTCAACGACTGCTGACGACCCAGCGCCACCCCCTCGCTCAACGACTGCTGACGACCCAACGCCACTTCCCCCCTCGGTCAACGACTGCTGACGACCCAACGCCACTTCCCCCCTCGCTCAACGACTGCTGACGACCCAACGCCACTTCCCCCCTCGGTCAACGACTGCTGACGACCCAACGCCACTTCCCCCCTCGCTCAACGACTGCTGACGACCCAACGCCACTTCCCCCCTCGGTCAACGACTGCTGACGACCCAACGCCACTTCCCCCTCGCTCAACGACTGCTGACGACCCAGCGCCACCCCCTCGCTCAACGACTGCTGACGACCCAGCGCCACTTCCCCCCTCGGTCAACGACTGCTGACGACCCAACGCCACTTCCCCCTCGCTCAACGACTGCTGACGACCCAGCGCCACCCCCTCGCTCAACGACTGCTGACGACCCAACGCCACTTCCCCCCTCGGTCAACGACTGCTGACGACCCAACGCCACTTCCCCCCTCGCTCAACGACTGCTGACGACCCAGCGCCACCCCCTCGCTCAACGACTGCTGACGACCCAACGCCACTTCCCCCCTCGCTCAACGACTGCTGACGACCCAGCGCCACCCCCTCGCTCAACGACTGCTGACGACCCAGCGCCACTTCCCCCCTCGCTCAACGACTGCTGACGACCCAGCGCCACTTCCCCCCTCGCTCAACGACTGCTGACGACCCAACGCCACTTCCCCCCTCGCTCAACGACTGCTGACGACCCAACGCCACTTCCCCCCTCGCTCAACGACTGCTGACGACCCAACGCCACTTCCCCCCTCGGTCAACGACTGCTGACGACCCAGCGCCACCCCCTCGGTCAACGACTGCTGACGACCCAACGCCACTTCCCCCCTCGGTCAACGACTGCTGACGACCCAGCGCCACTTCCCCCCTCGCTCAACGACTGCTGACGACCCAACGCCACTTCCCCCTCGCTCAACGACTGCTGACGACCCAACGCCACTTCCCCCCTCGCTCAACGACTGCTGACGACCCAACGCCACTTCCCCCCTCGGTCAACGACTGCTGACGACCCAGCGCCACCCCCTCGGTCAACGACTGCTGACGACCCAACGCCACTTCCCCCCTCGGTCAACGACTGCTGACGACCCAACGCCACTTCCCCCCTCGCTCAACGACTGCTGACGACCCAGCGCCACCCCCTCGCTCAACGACTGCTGACGACCCAACGCCACTTCCCCCCTCGCTCAACGACTGCTGACGACCCAGCGCCACCCCCTCGCTCAACGACTGCTGACGACCCAGCGCCACCCCCTCGGTCAACGACTGCTGACGACCCAACGCCACTTCCCCCCTCGGTCAACGACTGCTGACGACCCAACGCCACTTCCCCCCTCGCTCAACGACTGCTGACGACCCAGCGCCACCCCCTCGCTCAACGACTGCTGACGACCCAACGCAACTTCCCCCCTCGGTCAACGACTGCTGACGACCCAGCGCCACTTCCCCCTCTCTCAACGACTGCTGACGACCCAACGCCACTTCCCCCCTCGGTCAACGACTGCTGACGACCCAACGCCACTTCCCCCCTCGCTCAACGACTGCTGACGACCCAACGCCACTTCCCCCCTCGCTCAACGACTGCTGACGACCCAGCGCCACCCCCTCGCTCAACGACTGCTGACGACCCAACGCCACTTCCCCCCTCGGTCAACGACTGCTGACGACCCAACGCCACTTCCCCCTCGCTCAACGACTGCTGACGACCCAGCGCCACCCCCTCGCTCAACGACTGCTGACGACCCAGCGCCACTTCCCCCATCGGTCAACGACTGCTGACGACCCAACGCCACTTCCCCCCTCGCTCAACGACTGCTGACGACCCAACGCCACTTCCCCCCTCGCTCAACGACTGCTGACGACCCAGCGCCACCCCCTCGCTCAACGACTGCTGACGACCCAACGCCACTTCCCCCCTCGGTCAACGACTGCTGACGACCCAACGCCACTTCCCCCCTCGCTCAACGACTGCTGACGACCCAACGCCACTTCCCCCCTCGGTCAACGACTGCTGACGACCCAACGCCACTTCCCCCTCGCTCAACGACTGCTGACGACCCAGCGCCACCCCCTCGCTCAACGACTGCTGACGACCCAACGCCACTTCCCCCCTCGGTCAACGACTGCTGACGACCCAACGCCATTTCCCCCCTCGCTCAACGACTGCTGACGACCCAACGCCACTTCCCCCCTCGGTCAACGACTGCTGACGACCCAACGCCACTTCCCCCCTCGGTCAACGACTGCTGACGACCCAACGCCACTTCCCCCCTCGCTCAACGACTGCTGACGACCCAACGCCACTTCCCCCTCGCTCAACGACTGCTGACGACCCAACGCCACTTCCCCCCTCGCTCAGCGACTGCTGACGACCCAACGCCACTTCCCCCCTCGCTCAACGACTGCTGACGACCCAGCGCCACCCCCTCGCTCAACGACTGCTGACGACCCAACGCCACTTCCCCCCTCGCTCAACGACTGCTGACGACCCAACGCCACTTCTCCCCTCGGTCAACAGTCAACCCTCACCCCTCCCCCCGTCAACAACTTTTTGCTGATGAAACTGAGCGAAAAGTTTGCCCCTTCTAAATTCAAAGCCTAGATCCGCCAGTGGTTGAATACCGTTGATACTGCCTATCGATCCCACTTTGGCTATAGTTAAAGCTTAACCTAGCTCTAGGAGGTGCAAATCTTGTGAGCTGCAGTAAATATCGATGAGTCTAAAATATGGTAATAATGAAGATGGGGTAACAACTAACAGCCATAATAGCCGTTTTCACGAAGAATTTTGCGTTTAGGGCGATTGGGGCGATTGGGGCGATTGGGGCGTTTTGGGTAAATGGGTCTATAACTCGTAAGAACACGGCTTTTCCCGGTGATTTTTTATATCAATCGCAACTTTATGAATTAATGCATTTTCCTGGAAATTCCATTTTAATGATAACACCATAGTTTACTTGAAATTAACATTTTCATCTTAAACTAGCTCTGGTGATGCCAGATGGCTGTGGTGGTTTGGGGCGTTTGGTGAGATTCCATCTTGCTCGAATCCCGGATGTGCGGGGTTCGGGAAATGCTCATATTTTGCAACGACATGGTTTTCAGGAATAATAGCTTATTTCAATGAAAACTAGATGAATTAGTTCATGCATATTTTCAGTCATATTCACTTTTGGTAGCAAGGATTAATGATAATTAGCGATTTCGTTTTGATCATTTGTTGTAAGATGACGAGAATGCTGGCTCCGGCTCTGCGCTGGTTCCGCGCAAGCGCCGCCGCCCGGTAACCGTGGCGACCACATGGCTCCGGCGCCAGCCGGCCCGTCACCATGGCGACGGGCCAGCCGGTCGCCTGACGTCACGTTGCGCATGTGCAGAGCCGTGATCTGCGCCCAGCCATACCGTCCGTTAGATCTGGAGCAGCCATTTTTGAGTTTTCAGTACCAGTGGCTGCAGAAAGCCCGCATGTTTCATGGGTTTATAAGTGCTTTTTCTTAGGTTCTTTCAGCTTTTTATGAGATTCATCAATTCATCAATTGATCAAATCAAGAACATTTGGTGTGATTCGTTGCTTAAATAAATGAGTAAGGATTGTTCCGGTTTTCAGAAACCAACGAAGTTACCGCTCTAAATTACACGATCTCAGCGGGACGGAGCGACGATGAATTAAGGCCTGTCTATGCTTTTGACATTTGATTGCATTTGTCATCATAATATTATATTTCTTTGTCATTAATATCTTCAATTTTGCCCTAACTAAGTGTCAATTGCGTATTTTATTTAATCAAAGCTGATTATCTAGTATACATGTTATTCTCTTTTGGGGCGTTTTCGGTATATTTTGTAGAAGGAACTAACGCAACCCAAAATTGCCAGATTTTCTCAAGAATGTGAATATTCAAAGCAAACTAACGGGAAATATTGAATTGTAAGAGCATATACTTATACATTAATTCATAAAATTGCGATTGATACCAAAAATCACCGGGAAAAGCCGTGTTCTTACGAGCTATAGACCCATGTACCCCAAACGCCCCAATCGCCCCAAACGCCCCAATCGCCCCAAACGCCCCAATCGCAAAATCCTTCGTGAAAACGGCTAATGCAGACTCGCCAAAACACCAGACTTTTCATACTTTTGGTGTTTTGCATTGTGCCAATATTGTCTACAGTCTACACTGCCAATAGCATGGAAGGTCCAGCATTTCAATGTGTTCATTATTCGAGTATTTTCCCTATTTCACAACAGTAAGTTTTGACTAAAAGAGAGAAGCGTACCATCAACTTGTTATACTATCCATATCATCAACTTGTCAATGCATCCCTATTATTCTTATCTTATTTATTTTCTGAAGGAACGAAAGTTCATGTTGCCACTTACATGATTGTATTGTATTCTGAAGAATGTCTTTGTGAGATGGTATTGTGGAATTCTCTCAGTATTTGTCAATGTTTTAAGGGTAAAGGTCTAAAATTAGGGCAGCTAGAAAGCTGGAAAACTAACATTTTGTTGTTGTTGTTGTATTAATCATTTCGTGTCTAATAATTATAATTAAGTCATTATCTTTGGAGACCACTGACCCAATTTGCTGTCAAGTTTGTGGTAAATTAATATAGTATACTTGTTCAGTCACCACCTACACTGACCAACAGGGATAGCTACAGAAATATTGAACATGACATAATTCAGACTTTATACTGGTGATGATGGGGGTAAAATATAGGAAAACCTATCTGAAATGTAAAAATACCTACCAGACTTTTTGACTGGACTTTTTGGCCTTATCATTTATCTAAGCAATATTTTTATATTTTCTAGGTTGAGTTCTGTGCTGACACCAAGCAGTGAGCAGCTGCCATCGCCGCTTGGTCTGGCGCGCCAACTCAAGGACACCACGCGACAAAACAGGTGACTGTTGAGGGGTGGGGAGGGGTGGGGAGGGGTTGAGGACTGCTGGCAAGTTGAGGGGTGGGGAAGGTACGGTGTGGTGCAGATTGGAGATATTTGTGTGGGGAAGAGAGTATGGATGCATTGATAGATGAATTGATGTATTAAGATTCAGTGTCAAATTGTCTAATAAAATGCTGAGGAGTTTCAAATGTAGTTGTGTGCAAAAAGGTAGACCTCCAGCTATTTGTGAATTTGGATGTTTTCTGAATACAAATGAACAACACTCGTTTGCAACAGAAGTGTTGGCTATTTGAGTTCCATTTAGTCGACCGATTGTATTCCATTGTGATTGATGTGACTGTTGCAGACACTCGATAAGTAGCTGACACCATTTTCAATGAGCTGATTTCGGCATTCTTATGTTCTTTGGCAGGGAGCTGGACATCGAGTCGAGGTCGCGGCCGCATACCGCTGGCACTGATCGCCTCTCGCTACCAAGACGACGTGCTGGTGACGCTGTTGGGACGCGGTGC
>JAXIVJ010013707.1:0-36436 GCA_036785665.1 Chirona hameri
ATATATATATGTATATATATATATATATATATATATATATATATATATATATATATATATATATATATATATATATATATATATACATATATATATATATATATATATATATATATATATATATATATATATATATATATATATATATAGTGTAATGTGTGTGATAAGCCGTAATATATAGGAGTTATCGGAATATCCAAGCTTTATTTATCCTCACAGCAACTTCTATTGCAGAACAATGCATTGAATCCGCCCCATCTAAATTATTGTGCAGTGATCTGGATTCTGGGGTAGGAATTATGACACTAACATTAAAAACCTTCGATAGTGCGGAAGCGAGCTATTTATCCGCCCCTGTAGCTCAGTGGGAGAGCGCTGGGCTTCTGACCTTTCCTGGTAGTGGCAGCCTGAGTTCGAGTCAAAGTCAAAACTCAAAGCCTACATTGTCGAAGCCTTGTACTCCTCTCAGACGTTACTAGCATACACTGAAAACAATGAGAACTTTCACTGGTCTTCCTTCGAGAGCCTCACCGGCGCTCGACCGGCAGACCACCTCTACCACCACAGAACCCTCTAAAGGCCAGCATAGAGTCCTCTACAGATCGGCAGGGGCTCTAAAGGCTGGAAGGGGCCCTCTACAGGTCAGCAAGGCCCTCTAAATGACGACAGAGGCCCTCTAAAGACCGGCAGGCAGGCAAGGCGATCTACAGATCGGCAGGGCCCGCTAAAGGCCGGCAGGGCCCTCTAAAGGCCGGCAGGGCCCTCTAAAGGCCGGCAGAGGGCCCTCTATAGATTAGCTGGGTCACTCTACAGAACGACAGGGCCCCTAAAGGCGGGAAGAGGGCCCTCTACAGGTCGGCATGGCCCTCTAAATGCCGGAAGAGGCCCTCTACAGATTGGCAGGGCGATCTACAGATCGACAGGGCCCTCTAAAGACCGGCAGAGGGCCCTCTCCAGATCAGCAGAAACCCTCTACAGATTGGCAGGGTCCTATAAAGGCCGGCAGAGGGCCCTCTACAACCGGAAAGGGCCATATAAATGCCGACAGGGGGCCCTCTGCAGATCGGCAGGCCTCTACATGCTGGAATGGCACTCTAAAGGCGGGCAGAGGGCCCTCTACAGATCGGCAGGGCCCTCCAAAAGCCAACAGGGGCCCTCTATAGATTGGCTTGGCACTCTGCAGATCAACAGGGCCCCTAAAGGCTGGAAGGGGCCCTCTACAGGTCAGCAAGGCCCTCTAAATGCCGACAGAGGCCCTCTACAGATTGGCAGGGCGATATACAGATCGGGAGGGCCCTCTAAAGACCGGCAGAGGGCCCTCTCCATATCGGCAGGGTCCTATAAAGGCCGACAGAGGCCCCTCTACAACCGGAAGGGGCCATCTAAATGCCAACAGGGGGCCCTCTTCAGATCGGCAGGCCCTCTGCATGCTGGAAGGGCCCTCTAAAGGCATGCAGAGGACCATCTACAGATCGGCAGGGCCCTATAAAAGGCCGGCAGAGGGCCCTCTACAGATTGGCTGGGACACTGCAGATCGACAGGGCCTCTAAAGCCTGGAAGAGGGCCCTCTACAGGTCGACAGGGCCCTCTAAATGCCGACATAGGCCGTCTACAGATTGGCAGGGCGATCTACGATCGGCAGGGCCTTCTAAAGACCGGAAGAGGACCCTCTCCAGATCGGCAGGGACCCTCTTCAGATCGCCAGGGCGCTATAAAGGCCGGCAGAGGGCCCTCTACAACCGGAAGGGGCCCTCTAAATGCCAACAGGGGCCCTCTGCAGATCGGTAGGGCCCTTTAAAAGCTGGTAAAGGGCCCTATCCACACTGGCTGGGGCCCCTTTTACGCATTTACATATACATGCCTTTAACAGACAAGAAAGTAAGAAAGAAAGGAGGGGGAGGGGAGCATGGCCCCCCTCCCCCCCTTGCCTACGCCCTTGACCTGAGGTGAAACGGTGACCAGTGAGGCAGCGGTGTCGATTTTTCCAAACGGTTGGGGGGGGGGCGATCCAGCCTCCCTCTTCACACTGGCGGATCCAGCCTCCCTCTTCGTGGGGGGCATCTTTTTGTGGCTAAAAGGTACCTCCATTTTTTCCTCTGCGGATTTGGGTTAGTCACCTTATTTTAGTGTTCGAGCTTAAAAAATTCACTTCAAATTCCAAAAAAAAAAATATTGTTTTTATTTTGGGGGGTTAAAAACACAAACTTTCGCAAATCCGAGATCGCCATTTTGAAGAGGATGTCATTTCCTTTCTTTAAACGTTTTTTTTTCTTCTCCAATTTGCTTCAAAACTCTTTTTTCTACCATTATTCAAACATTTATCATTTTTCCACCAAAATGGCATGACATGACGTCAACGTCATTTTCTCCCAAAATACTGCATCAATTGCATTGGAATTTGGTGAGAACACGTATAATTGATGCAGCATAAGGTACGGAAAGTTTCACGTTGATTTCTATCATAGTTTGCAAGTTATTGAGAAAATAGGGGCAGAATGGGGGATTTTTATTTGGGGGATATTGGGGGAGTTTGGGGAGGGGCAGATTCTGCCCCCCCCCCCCCCCCCCCCCCCAGCGGGGCGCGGGTTAAGTGTCACCGGGGCTGCTTGAATTGCATCAGGTTCGCTGATTTGTCTATCATTGAAAGCAAGGGATACACACAAACTTCAAATTCAATCACTCGAGAAAAAACTTCCGTTTTTATTAAGTTTTCTCCTAAGACCATTGTTTTTCACTTTCAGTGCAGGGAACGTGCGGGAGCATACCTGTGGCTGTATTGAATGCCCCTCCCAGATTCCTGTGGGGGGGGGGGGCATTTTCCCCTGATGCTCCCCCCCTGGATCCGCCAGTGCCAGCAATTACCGCCAAGGAGAGCCTCTGCCAGACACTTACTGGAATTCATTTTCCCATTCTCCAGACTTGTATAAGCAATTGCGAAATTTTCCGGTTTTTGACTGTGGATAGCTGGATTTTGACTGCTGCAAAGACAATTGTTTACGATTTTACGATATATTGGGAACGCGCTGGAGGGGGGGGGGCATACTTGTATTGCATCCCCCCCCATATTCCTGTGGCGGGGGGGGGGGGGCATTTGCCCCTGATGCCCCCTCCCCTGGATCCGCCAGTGGCCGAACGGGGGCCGAACATGATAGGGCCGCACATGATAGGGTCGCTGCCCACTCTACTGATTATACATAAGAGCATACACAGTTTTTGAGCATACACACACAGTTTATTCTACGATCACCAGAAATGTCGTCCATATAATCCCATATAAATCCACATCCCTACAGAGTTACACTGAGAGCTCTTCAATCCATAGCGCACATGCCACATCTACCCAGCCGACTGGCGCGCCCCCTACAACTCCCGCCACAGACCGGAGCGCTACCTACGCCTCCTTCAGCTCCATCAGCACACCGGCGCAGTCCCCGGGGTGGAGGAAGACGACAGGCCTGCCGTGGGCGCCGGGCCGCGGCTCGTTCAGACAGCGGACCCGCTGCTGCTACAGCGAGGCCACCGGCTTTGCGATGTTGTCTACCTTGATACAGATGTAGTGCATGCCGCCCGACGGGTTCTGATCCAGAAAGTTCGTGATGGGACTGTCGGGCCCGAGCAGGTGCAGCAGCTCCAGTTTGGTGTTGCCCAGGTTGATGATCACAGTGCGGACTCCGTGCGCCGGCAACGCCTCAGGCTCGCTGACATCAGCCCCCAGCACATCTCTGAATAGAGCAGTGGATTTCTTCAGGTCGGGTGTGGCCATAGGCGTACACAAGGGGGAGGCAAACGGGGCAATTGTCCCCCCCCCCCATGAAGGTCTGTACGTGCCCCTTTGGTCGAAAAAAAATGAATTTTTTATGTATTTTTTTACAGAGAAAAATGGTGAAAATATGCCCTTTTAAAAATATAGTGGGACAAATCCGGGCCAAATATAGTGGGCCAAATCCCTGAGCAAAAATTGCCCCCTCCTGGAGTAAATACTGGGTACGCCACTGGGTGTGGCGATGGCCACGTGGTTGAGCCGACCCAGCTTCCACAACATCTTGGGCACACACAAGTCGCCGGCGTCTCCGTGAGCGGCGCGGCTGAGCGGTCCGACCACCGTCCGTGCCACCAGAGCCATCTGTGCCGCCAACCGCGGCCAGGCAGCCCTGCCCAGCTTGAGCGCCATCTCAGTAGGTGACACGTGGGGTGCCCTCCCGGAGGTCACGCTCGGCCACGGCGCCCCCGTCCAGCAGCTGTCGCCTCCTCCCATGCGGCAGCCGCTCCCGCTGCGGCTTGATCTCGGTCAGGAACGTGTAGGCGCGCCAGCCGCAGTAGACCAGACACACCCCAGTAACTCCCATGCAAGTGTAAACACCCGCCCGGTGAAGCGCGTCTCAAGTGTCTTTGATGGTGACTTTCTCATGCTACCGTCTGCATATCACGCAGCAACTCCAGCGGATCGGCGGGCCCTCATAGCGCACAGGTCGACCAGCACATCCCTGAAGCTGAGTCGCCGGTGGTTCTTGAACTGCTGTTTGAGCATCCACCATCGGCCACGGAGCCACTGCGGCGATCAGACTGAGTTGTGCGGCCAGGCCTCGGTCAGAGAGCTCCAGTCAATGTCGCCCTCCTCAGTCTGTCAATGTCGCCCTCCTCAGCTTGTTTGTCGGATAAACCAACGTTTTGGGCCGGTCTGCATCCGCCAGAATGCCTGAGTCGTTACTTGGAACCCTTAATTAGTAAAACGGCAATGTTAGTCATTGGCTGGGGGGGGGGATATCTCCCCCTGACGAATTTTCGCAATAGCTCAAAAACCAATAGCGATATCAACGTGAAACTTTGGGTATCTTCTCCTACACCAATGTTACGTCTTCTGTGCATAAATGAAGCAATTTTGTCGAGCAAAAATCGAGATATAACTAATTTAGTGACGTCACTACACACGAGTTTGGCGAATACAAAAAAAATAGCTAAAGTTGAAGAGATCATACAAAGTCTATATTTTGAGCAAAATGCAATACAAAAAATCGTCAGAAAATAGCAAATGGCAAGGGCTACAAAACAGATTCTCGGATTTGTGAAAACTTTGGTTTCTGACCCCTAAAAACACATTTAAAAGAATCAATTAAAACACTATTTCTTCGGAAAAATGCCCTAAAAATCAAACATTGCAAATATGTTAAAAATTCACAGGATTTCGCATCTTTATACATAAAGAGGTGATTTAAAATATACTTTTCTTAGTAAAACTGCTGCGTAGACTTTCTTTTGAAATAGGAAACGTGTCAATTTGTTGCCCATTTCAGGCGGTTTGGGAGGCTTGGCCGCTTTGCCCCCTCTTGGATCCGCCAGCGGCCAAAAACATTGGGGGGCCGAGCGGGTACCATTGGGGGGTGGGGGGCGAGGGTACCACTGGGGGGGAGAACTCAACATTGGGGGTGGTGGGGGGGGGGGGGGCGAGGGCCACCCCAAAAGTATATAAATCGACACCTATATGCCTGGAGGGGTCAAGTCTTTTGTTATGCACCTTCGGTGGGTTAAAGGGAAGGCGATGGTGGTGGAATGGTTTCTCTAAGTTATTTTTGGAGGAAATATACAGATGTCCGTTTAAATGCATGATTGCATCACATATATGAAGCTTGAGGCAAACCAATGCGATCGGGGCATTGCTGGAGGCAAATAAATGTGGTCGCATGTCCGTGCTCGTGTCCGTGTCCGTTCCCGTGTCCGTTACCGTGTCCGTGCCCGTTCCCATACCCCTTTCTCGTGCCCCGTCCCCGTACCCTGTTCCCGTACCCGTACCCTGTTCCCGTACCCGTACCCCATTCCGGAATTAGGCCCAGGTATAATTTTGTCCTTCAGGTGAAGAAACGAGGACCTCGAAAATGTCAACCCAATGCGCGGAAATCGTGCATAAATTACAAATTTGCAAATATAAGCAACACCGACTGAGATTGAACCAGATCTTTTAAAATGAATAAAGTAGATTGTGCCCGAGGACGAAGAAAACTTTGCAGGGATATGCATGGCATGGGTGGAGCTTTTCAGAAAAAGTTGGTGGGGCAAAATGTCATTGGCTGGCCGTGTGGCATGGTTGAGGCGAAAATTTTAACACCAGTAAACCTTCAAATCTGACAAAAGTTGGTGGTACAAAGCACGAAGTTGGTGGGCAGTTTCCCCACCATTTGAATAGGAAACTCCACCCGTGGGATATGGCAGAACCAGGGTAATAGAACAACAGAACACAAACGTCATATTTGGCATTGCAGCCAAATGGAATCTCAGCAACGGCTGGACCGATTTGTTCGCAACAAAGACCCAATCGATTCGCCGCATACGATTGCATCAGCCGTTCGGAAATTGGTGACCTCAGGTCATCGACATGACCTTGTAAATCCAAAAAAACATATTTTGCATTGCAGCCAAATGGTGCTTGTTGATTGATCGATTGGTGCTTGTTGCAAGCAAATCGGTCCCGCCGTTGCTGATATTCCATTTGGCTGCAATTCCAAATATGACGTTTCTGCATTTACAAGGTCACAGTGATGACCTGAGGTCACCAGTTTCAGAACGGCTGATGAAATCGTATGCGCTGAATCGATTGGTGCTTGTTGCGAGCAAATCGGTCCAGCCGTTGCTGATATTCAATTTGGATGCAATGCCAAATATGGGCTTTTTGGATTTACAAGGTCATGGTGATGACCTGAGGTCACCAATTTCAGAACGGCTGATGAAATCGCATGCGGCAAATTGATTGGTGCTTGTTGCGAGCAAATCGGTCCAGCCGTTGCTGAAATTCCATTTGGCTGCAATGCCAAATATGACGTTTGTGCATTTACAAGGTCACAGTGATGACTTGAGATCACCAGTTTCAGAACGGCTGATGAAATCGTATGCAGCGAATCGATTGGTGCTTGTTGCGAGCAAATCAGTCCAGCCGTTGCTGAGATTCCATTTGGCTGCACATATGGCGGTGTAATAGTGTTGTCCATTATATGGATGTCAGTGAGAACAATTTATAGCCAAATATGACGCATTTATGTCGATGTTAACGCAATATTTGTTTACTTTTATTTGTATGGGCGATTGGCAACAGCAGAAGAAGACTGAAGACAACAATCCTAGCCAAATCCCCTGCCCTGACAATCCTTCCCTGGCTATCCTCCCATACGCTATCAAATGTCCAAGAAGAAAAATCAAAGGAGGTGAGAGGACTGAAGACTGAAGAAGAATACAAGCCAACCCTCCTTGCAAACCACCCTGCTTAGTACCCCACTGCTTAGTTACTGCAAAACCTAACATTGGACCAAACAAGATCGAAGACTATTGCAGTTGGGCATTCTGGGCCCACCGCCCAAGAGGCTATACACCCCAAGGTTACTTTATACAGCCTAGGTTTATGCAGCCTTGCCCTAGTCCATCAACAACAACAACTAGCACAATTCAAATGGCTTAAAATACTCATCACATAAACAATTACCTCTGGACAGTGGGCATGAGTCATTTGACATTTAAATGAACCCCGCTTTAGCCAAGCTAAGTAGCTGTTGGATAGCTCTGTTGTTTTGTGTATTTTTTGAGGAACCACATTATATTTAGATATAAGGATTAGATATTTAGTTTTGTGGATCGTTTAGGTATTATTTTTAAGCATTCATAGTTAGCTGTTACCTCTTACTTGCTTTTTAAAGGACTTTTCATTCTAGTTTGTGTGCGCCAAAATTGTCTTAGTCTTATTTTTGTGTTATTAGTTGCAGGGTTGGATAAGTAGATATTTTTAGAAAATTAGGGATAATTAAGGTGTATTTAGTATTCAGTTTATTTAAGGATTAGATATTTAGTCTAGTATTAGGTGCACTCATAGCTGATTTGTGTCACTAGCTTTACTTAGATCTAGTTAAGGTCTAGAAGAAGAAAAAACAAACAAAAAAACAGAAAAAAAGTTAAGTTAAGTTAGTAAAGTATTGAAAAGTGCATAGTACCTAAGTTATATACCTAAGTTACTAGTGTATTCAAATGAGCATGACTAGGATGCAGGTGAAGGTAGCAGAGCTAGAGGCCCTCCAGGCTAGGGTAGCAGAGCTTGAGGCGCAGTTAAGTAAGTGTAGGTGTAGAGATGAGCTGCAGGAGGGTGTAGCTCCTGACCAAGGAACGTATGCGCAGATCGTGGTTAGGGGGTCAGAAAAGGAGCCTACAGGATCAGGGACCAGTGGTAGTTCTGATAGGGGCATAAGGGAGGAGGATAAGGCAAGGTGGATAGTGTGGCTGGGGTTTGGAAGTGTGTTGGAGGGTCACGTTTCTGGAGACTCAACATTGTGGAAAGTAATGCTAGGGCCACAGACAATAAGGATGAGGAGGGGTGCTGGGTAATGGAGGGTGGTAGCAGAATCTGGAGGAGGAAGAGGGAAGGGGATCAGGAGGGATGGACAAAAGTTCAGGGTAGAGTCAGGCAGTGCAGCCCCAGAGAACATCAGCAGGTTACAATAGCAAATAGGTTCAGTGCGTTAGAGTCAGCAGCTGAAAGTGACAGGGAAGAGATTCAGCATTTAGTGGTTGGGGACTCAAGGGTAAGGCCCTTAAGGCGAACATTCTGTGGGAAGAGGGACAGATGTATAGTCAAACCAGGGGCAAGAGTAGTTGATATGGGCCCTGTCATTGAGGCAGAACTTGGTAGGAGTAGCCCGGAGACAGTTATACTACAGGTGGGGGTGAACGACATAGGACCTAGGCAGAGTGTGAGAATAGTAGCGGAGTACCGGAGCCTGCTGCAGAGGTTGAAGGAGTCCAGGAAACCAGTCATTGTGACTGGCATCCTCCCTCGCTGTGGAGCCAGTGAGGAGTGGTACTCGAGAGCTCTGTCTGTGAACAGCTCAGTTCAGAACTTATGTTCAGCTATGGGGCTTAGTTATGTAGACTTATGGGATCAGTTCTATGAGTGGCGTAGGTACTATATGAAGGATGGGCTTCACTTATCGGATGAGGGGGCAAGGGCTTTGGGAGATGCCTACAGAAGTGTCATTCAGGGAAACTAGGTAGGAGGGGGGGGGGGGTTCAGGGACGCTAGTACTAGGGCATCAGGAAGTAAGCATTGGTAGAAGTTCATGTCAGAATAGGACAGTAGATCATAATTCCCTCAGAATTAGTAGAGTCAGCTCAAAGTATAAGATCACATGTGTGTTGCTGAATGCCCAAAGTATTAGGTCTAAATTTGATGAGTTTGAGTGTTATGTTGCCCTTGAAAAGCCTGATATCATTTGTGTAACCGAGACATGGGTTAGTGAGGGGTATAATAGGGATAGGCTACAGGATTTCGAGTTACAAGGGTATAACATGTTCTCATACTGCAGAGAATCATGGCAGGGGGGCGGAGTGTTTGTATATGTAAATAGCTTGTACTGCACTACTAGAGTTGATGATTCTAGTAAAGTAAAAGAAGTAGAATCAATCTGGCTTGACATTAAAATTGGTACAGGAAACAGAGGAAGGTTGAGGATAGGTGCATTTTACAGACCAGGGAATCTTCCAAGGAACTCCCAAGCTGAAACAGAGCAAGATATTTGTGAGGAAATACGTAGGAACTTTCAGGCTCAGTGTCTTATTATGGGAGATTTTAACTTAAGAGGATACTAAAGTATAGCAGAGGAAACAAATGAGTGTAGGTTGTATAGACAAATCTTTGAAGAGGAGCTTTTCATGCATCAGTTTGTAACAGAGCCAACCAGACATTGCTCCATTCTAGACCTTGTATTCTCAGACAACAGTGATCTAGTTAGTGACAAGTATTTGTGCAGGTCTAGGAACCAGTGATCACAATATGGTTAAATTCAATATCTCATCAGAAATGAGGCCCAAAGATAACCTTATTGTGGTTCCAAACTTCAGCCGGGCTGATTTTGATGGTATTAGAAATGACCTCGCACAGATAAAATGGAACGTTGAGTTGGCAGGTTTAGATGCATGTGAGGCCTGGAATGTTTTCAAAGCTAGATTAAGCCAAATTCAGAATCAGCATATACCCCTCAGGCACAAACGTAACAGAACCAAGGGCAAACCAGTTTGGCTTACCCCAGAAGTAAGGAGTGCTATACAAGCTAAAAGAAGTGCATTTGGCATTTTGAAGGGATCTTCACTAGATATAAATCAGAAGGCCTACCAGAATGCAAGAAATTCAGTTAAGAAAAAGGTCAGAGCAGCTAAAAGGGCAAAGGAACTTGATTTAGCTAGACATTGTAATGCAGATAGTAAGAAGTTTTTCAGTTTTTATAAGTTCAGTACAGTTTCCAAAAATATAGGTCCATTTAAGGTAGATGATGTGTTAGTTAGCAAGGACAGTGAAATGGTTGAAGTGCTTAATGATCAGTTTCAATCTGTCTTTACTATCGAGGACCAGAGTAGTATTGCAGCACTTCAGCCTGAGCTAGAGACAGAGGAGACTATAGGAGAGCTAGGTGGCATAAGTAGTGAACTTGTTCTAGAATATCTAAAGAAAGTAAGGCCTAACAAGGCAGAAGGACCTGATGAAATCCATGCTAGACTTTTAAGAGAATCTGAAAGGGAGTTGTCGGTTCCATTAGCCATAATATTTTATAAATCACTCGCAGATGGTAAAATTCCACTTGATTGGAAAAGAGCAAATGTTGTTCCTATTCATAAATAGGGAGATAGAAGTAAAGAGGAAAACTATAGACCAGTTAGTCTGACCTCATTAGTCTGCAAGGTGCTTGAATCAATCATCAAAGATAGGATTGTTGAATTCTTGGAGCAAAATGAACTCATCAAGGATACACAGCATGGCTTTAGGAAGGGCCGTTCTTGTTTAACTAATCTTCTGGAGTTTTTGGATGTTGCAACAGATAGCTTTGATCAGAGTAAACAGCTAGATGTAGCTTTTCTTGATTTCAGTAAAGCATTTGACAAAGTCCCACATACAAGACTGGGGTTGCAACTTAAAATTCATGGGATCAGGGGCAAGATTCTGGATTGGATAGAAACGTGGCTTTCAGGATGCCAGCAAAGGGTTATATTGAATGGGTGCCAATCACAATGGAAGGAGGTTCTCAGTGGGGTTCCACAGGGCTCAGTCCTGGGCCCATTGCTTTTTATAATATTTGTGAATGCAATTGAGAACAGTATAGACAGCAAAGTCTTGAAATTTGCAGACGATCTAAAAGTTGTCAGGATTATTAGAGGAAAACATGATCAGGATGTTTTTCAATCAGATCTGGACAAGCTAGTTGAGTGGTCTGAAGCATGGCAGATGAAATTCAATTTGAGTAAATGTAGGATTATGCACGCTGGATGGGTTAGCAGTAAACATAGGTATGAAATGGGTGGGCAGAAAATGGAGCAGATTGAAAAGGAAAGAGATTTAGGTGTCGTGGTAAACAATAGACTATCAGCGTTAGACCAGGTTGTAGAAGCTAGGGAAAAGGCACTTAGAATGCTAGGGGCCATTAACAGAAATGTTTCCTACAAGAGTGAAAAGGTAATAACAAAACTGTATTGTGCATACTTTAGACCACATTTGGAGTATTGTGTACAAGCCTGGTCTCCAACATATGAGAAAGATTGCTGGTTGTTAGAAAGAGTTAAAAAAGGGCAACAAAAATGGTTAATTGTCTTGGTAGTTTACCTTATGAAGATAGATTAAAGAAATTGGGTATGTTTTCACTTAGATATAGAAGGCTAAGAGGAGATCTAATTGAAGTCTTCAAATTTGTAAATAGTCAGCATTCTGGATATTTAAAGGGTATGTTTGAGTTCAATAGGGAAAATCGAGGTAGAGGTCATCAGCATAAACTCATTATGAAACAAAGTAGGACTAGGCTACGACAGTCATTTTTCAGTAGAAGGGTTGTAGGACATTGGAATATGCTACCAGGGGATGTCGCTGATGCAGTGACACTTGTTTCCTTCAAAATTAGATTAGATAAATACTTTACAGAGAAGGGATTAGTTCATAAATACTCGTGGGATTAGCCTTCTTTTATGCAGGTAGAGTAAGGTGATTTGAAGGGGCGAGACTGGTGGAGGGGGGGGGGGGGGGGGGGGGTGGGGTGGGGTGCAACCTCGGATGGGCCCAAGAGGCTCTTTGTTGCACTTTTCTTTTATGTCTTTTATGTCTTTAAATTGGCAGACTATGATAAGCTGTACCCCAAATAGGGGCTGTGTTCTTTGCAAAATGAGGATTGTGTGAGCTGTGAGGACACCAGGGCACCAGGAGGTACAGACCAGGGCACTATACACAGCCTACAGGTACAGACAGTGGTGACCTTCAGCGTTGACCAATCAGTGACAATATTTACCTGTCACTGATTGGTCAATGCTGAAGGTCACTTTTGTTCTCACAGTCCACACAATCCTCATGTCACAAAGAACCCAGCCAGAGTAAACTCTGTGACCCCAGACATCCTAATCTCAGACTTACTTGCCATGCTATCAGAATGTAAACAATACAGATGCAGTAAATATCTGTGCATCAGTATCATCTACACTCTGATAGCATGAAAAGTCTTAGGTTAGGATGTGTCAGATGATTGGACTTTTACGCCATTTGAGAGATCAGTTTTTGGCAGAAAGTACACTATATTTCCTGGGAGCAGAACAATATTGGATCAGCGATACTGAGCTGCCCCAGCCTCAGAAACACCATTGTAACTGCACATACAGCCCAATGATCTTTATTTCAATCTGTCCTAGTATTGGCAGATTTCTCTCTAGGTCTGCCTTTGTGCTTCTGTCCTCTAATATCAATTGTATTATGTTTCACAGAAGGAAACTGATTTTAGTCTGTGCACTCACTCTCACAGAGATAAAACCATCTTTCTCCATACCAAATGATATTCTGGAGTAGCATGTTGCCTCAAAATACATTGATGAGCTTCAAGCTTGTGAAACAAATACATTACAGAGTACAGACTCATATATAGTTAGAATGTACCACTGTAACAGCAGACACATCCTAACACCAAACTTGTCATGCTATCAGTGATATAGTACATCAGTAGGTACCTATGGTCTACTTTGCTAATAGCATGAGAAGTCCAGTGTAAGAACATTTCCACTTTCCAGCAATAGGTGTAGTTGTTTACCCTAATCATCCCAGTAGGCAGTATGGTATGCATATATTTTTTTAGGATATCAGTAACGGTTTAGTATTCATGTTGTTTTCTTCTTCCCAGCAGTCGATGACCATGGGCTCTACAAACACAACCAAACAATGTGAAGACTACACAATACTACCTCTTCACCAGCATAGCGCACTGATGGAGAAGGCCTGTGTGCTTCTGAACGAAGAGTGGTCCAGGAGTGTGACTGCCAGGTGAGTGGAGCCAAGGAAATACCAGAGCTTCGTGGCCAATACTTATTGTCCTACAACAATGAGTTTGTTACACAAAGAATGCTGGTTTATCTCAGCTTTATTCTGGATTATTCTGGTGTGATTTGGATGGTAATGTTGATTTTCAATGTGCAGCTAATACCTAGACACCAGGTTGTGAGGTTCATGGTGACCTGATGTTGCCAGTTGACGACCCTGTGCCATATTCAGCTTCATATCACCTTCATATATCGAATACAGTTATAATATCATCAGTTATACTGGACTGTTCTTTCCAGAACATTCATCTGACCACTGTCATGGACCGCTGGCTGACCGCTGGCTGTATGACAGCGGTCACTGACCACTGGCTATAGCTTGCGGTACCTCAAAACTCTGCCTTAGAGGTGTCACAGCCTCACTGGCTGTCTATGGAGCATACACAGTGGGACACTGTGACTTACAGCATTTCAGGAAGCGTGGCTGGTGGCATTTCAGAAAGTCTACACTCCAGTTATACAGTGTATATGTTGTGGCATTTCAGACAGGATGGCTGGTGGTGTTTCAGGAAGCATCACTGTCTACACCCTGAGTTTCACAGTAGGTCCATATGACATGATGCCGTGATTCAGGATGCGGATGCTGCACGCCTCCTGCGAGGAGTTTCCCGCCTGCCTGGTGCTGGTGGAGCGGTCCCGACCCGACACGGTCGTCGGACACGCCAAGCTCTCGCCGGTGCCCGACCGGGACGACGCCCTGTTCGTCGAGTCCGGTGAGCTGCCCCAGCTGCCCTGTCGCGAATGGCGGCTTGTCCAGACAAGTTCAAGCTATCCCACCAGTAATGACAAGTAGTTAACGGTTGAACGAGCGAACAGGTCAATGATCCTCTAGTAAACATATGTGTACTTTGCCCAATGTATTGACATGATATGACAGGAGAGGGGAGGTCTCAACTATCAAGCGATAAACAGTCGCTGCCTTGGGTTACATTATCATTCCAATGGGGTTGGGGACAATTTTGTAAAGTACCAATTATTTGGGTTCATAAAAACAAGGATAATTTGTCATAATTTAAATATTTTTTATTATAAAAAATTCGAAATGAACAAAAAAATGATTAAAAACTAAAACAATTAAGCTCATGTCCCTTGTAGTTGTGACGTCACGACCATAGTGAAAATAAAAAATGCCGTCGCAAATCACGAGTGTCGTGACGTCCACAAACAAAATCAAAAATGTTTTTTTTAACCAAAATATGAGAATTAAGATGAAGTTTTAGGACAGAAGGCGGTCTAAGATGTGTGTGAGAAATATATAGAAAAATCGAGACATATACGCTGAATTTGTTATGCGTAAAAATCCACTACCTGTCCCCAACCCCATTGGGGTTAGTAATCACCGTGGAGGCTGAACCCCAAGTGGGACGGAACGCCTGCATCGCTCGTGTCGCCATCAAAGCTACGTGGCAGTCAGTTTAACCCGGCACAGAGAAGCTACAGAACAGTCAGTTTAACCTGGCACATAAAAGCTACAGGACAGTCAGTTTAACCCGGCACAGAAAAGCTACAGGGCAGTCAGTTTAACCCGGCACATAAAAGCTACAGGACGGTCAGTTTAACCCGGCACAGAAAAGCTACAAGACAGTCAGTTTAACCTGGCACAGAAAAGCTACAAGACAGTCAGTTTAACCTGGCACATAAAAGCTACAGGACAGTCAGTTTAACTCGGCACAGAAAAGCTACAAGACAGTCAGTTTAACCCGGCACAGACAAGCTACAGGACAGTCAGTTTAACCCGGCGCAGAAAAGCTACAGGACAGTCAGTTTAACCCGGCACAGAAAAGCTACAGGACGGTCAGTTTAACTCGGCACAGAAAAGCTACAGGGCAGTCAGTTGAACGGTTAAACTGACTGCCCTGTAGCTTTTCTGTGCCGAGTTAAACTGACCGTCATGTAGCTTTTCTGTGCCGGGTTAAACTGACTGTCCTGTAGCTTTTCTGTGCCGGGTTAAACTTTAACCCAGCACAGAAAAGCTACAGGACAGTCAGTTTAACCCGGCACAGAAAAGCTACAGGACAGTCAGTTTAACCCGGCACAGAAAAGCTACAGGACGGTCAGTTTAACCCAGCACAGAAAAGCTTCAGGACAGTCAGTTTAACCCGGCACAGAAAAGCTACAGGACGGTCAGTTTAACCCGGCACAGAAAAGCTACAGGACGGTCAGTTTAACCCGGCACAGAAAAGCTACAGGACAGTCAGTTTAACCCTGCACAGAAAAGCTACAGGACGGTCAGTTTAACCCGGCACAGAAAAGCTACAGGACAGTCAGTTTAACCCGGCACAGAAAAGCTACAGGACGGTCAGTTTAACCCGGCACATAAAAGCTACAGGACGGTCAGTTTAACCCGGCACAGAAAAGCTACAGGACGATCAGTTTAACCCGGCACAGAAAAGCTACAGGATGGTCAGTTTAACCCGGCACAGAAAAGCTACAGGACGGTCAGTCTCAACTCTCAGTTCTATCCGGCACATACAAACTACGAGACGGTCAGTTCAATCCGGCACAGATAAACTACTGGGCGGCCAGTTTGATCTGGCACAGACAAACTACTGGGCGGCCAGTTTGATCTGGCACAGACAAACTACTGGGCGGCCAGTTTGATCTGGCACAGACAAACTACTGGGCGGCCAGTTTGATCTGGCACAGATAATGGTACGGTCGGTGGCATGGGTCATCATTCCATTTCAGTCGGCGGTGGAGCAGACGCGACGGCCCGTGAATGTGCACACAATCCTCCACACCGACGCCGTGAATGGTGCCGGTGGGTTCGCCCGGTGCCCAGTCTGTGACGTCGAGCGGACTCCCGTCCACCCATCCGAACGCGCCGGGGCTGCTGCCGGTTCGCGCCAGGCCTATCCACATGAACGGGGGGTCGGCTTCGGTGAGCATCGTGGTGATGTACTCAATGTTGTCGCCGTGGACGGAGGCGAGGCGCGCGCGCTTGTCGAGCTGGGCACAGGCGTGGTGCGCTGCGAGCCAAGAGCTGGTCTCTGCCGGCATGTGGTAGCAGCTGGTACCGTGCTCGTTCCAGTAGTCGGGGCAGGAAGGCGGCGGCGGCGCCGGTGGTGACGGTGGCGGTGACAGCAGCGTCTTGAACAGTCTCTTCAGCTCAGTCACCTGTTCTTGGAGTTCGACGATTGGCGTGCTGATGTTGTCCGTCACACTGCAGGCAGGCACCGGTTAGGGCTTCCACCATGTTCCCGAACTTCTCGGCGGCGGAGGGGCCCGCGCAGACGGCCAGCAGCAGGACGCAGAACAGCGCCGAGCGTGACATCGTGGCAGTGCACTATGACGCAGCTCTGTCGTCGCGAGACTTGAGGCACGAGTGGTCTGGCGGCCAGGCAGCGGGCAGGCCCCCGGAGACTTCCGTCTGTTCATCGGTGCAAGTGCTCTGGCGTAGAGGTGCCACTTTTCTACCCGCTTACCCACGAGACGCGGGTAGTTACTACCCACGTGGGTAGTTGTGGGTAGCACAAGCAATCATTTGGCTTAAGGGGTAGTTGGCGGGTAGCAGAATTTTCAACTTTTCAAAAAAGGGATGTTTTAAACCTTATTTCAGTGACTGCGCTTTCATTTCAGCAATATCTTTCAAGTTTATTGCATGAATTTGCATAATTTAAAGGTTTTTGCTTTAATTTTCTTCAATCCCAAAATACTACAATTTATGTTGAGGGTATAGTTGTGGGTAGTTGACAGCTTATTTGAGCACGTGGGTAGTGGTGGGTAGTTGAACAGTGTTTGCGGCGCGGCGCGGGTAGTCACATGCCTGAAAAGTGGCAGCTCTACTCTGGAGTGAGCGGGCTCATATAAACAGTGATCTTGCAAGCACGCGACTGGAACGCACTTCCGGAAATGTGGTGTGGAAAATATGTCATGGCTGCAGAGAAGTCACAGGGATGAGATCTGATATTTGTCTGGTATTTGAATGACATTTCCTTGACATTTGCCCTCATTAGTCAATGGTACTTTTGCTGGAAAGTCTGCAGTCGTCTGCACTACCATGACAGTCTTTCATTACGAGCGAGCGCTTCGCGCTCGCTCGTCCTTCCGTGTTTTTTCTTCTTCAGTGTGTCCCACTTAAGGTATTTTCACCTCTGAAGCACAAATCACATAACAAGCACATAGCACATAACGAAACATCAAAAATCAGCACAAACAATAACCCATCAAAACACCTTAACACAAAAAAGGAACTCGGCAACCACCAAGCAAACAGTGCTTACCGGCCCATAGTCACAATACAGTCGCATCGTCCCCCGCACGGCGCACAGCCTCCCACTTTTTCGCATCTCCCTATGGTCAGTCTCTACTGATATCCCCCGCCCACGCTGCCTCGCATTAATACGCACTTGGGTATGCGGGGCGGCGCTCCCGCTGTTAGCCACCGGCCGGGCGTGTGAGCCGCCAACCGGCTGTGCCGGCGGCGCCCCACTCGCCCGGCCGCCCCCGCAGAGTATGCTCATGGGGGCCGGTCTCGGGTTAGCCCGGTCAGCGGGTGGGCGGGGGCTTCCACACCACCACACAATACACCTTCGATTTTGTATTTTTGTTTTGTTTATTAAAAACAATGCTTTGTGGTGCTTAAAATTAAAGATTTTGTATTTAATTTAGTCTGTTTTACGTCCTTCCGTGGTTACGAGCGAGCGCGAAGCGCTCGCTCGTCCTTCCGTGGTGTATGGGAAAAATCTGATTATGAGCGATCTCTGCAGAATCTGATTCTGATTCTGATTCATTGCGAATCTGATTCTCTGCAGTACAGAAGACGGCGCGGCGACCTCATTCTGATCCACCAGCTGATGAACGGCCGCATCGAACTCGATAAGCAGAAGTTCTTCCAGGACCCGCCACTACTGGGCGGACATCATGTACGATGCGCCAGGATAGGCGACAAAACACTGAAGCCACATATGGTCAAGGAAAGCGTACCCTTTTGAATTATCCACTGAGGCATAAAACAACCAAGAGATGTAAAGAGTGGGCAAGACAGGCATCTAGTCCTCCTTATAGTCCCGTACTATACGTACAAGCAAGTACAAGTACAAGTATGAGCGGCCCGGCCCGGCCCGGCCCGACCCGTGGCGACGCTTTTGAGAAGCTCATATCTCTGCAACCGCACGTCCGATTGACAAGCGGACTTCTTTGCTGAGCAGCTCCATCTAACCTACCTTGTTTGAGACCAGTGCCAACTCATGTGGGTGACTACCACTGCGCGTGGCGCGTGCCGCGTGAGGGGTGTTGAAAAGTGTTTCCTCGCAATAACTCCGCAACGGCTGAGCCGATTGTGTTCAAATTTGGTGTGTGGTTACTGGTTAGGGACCCCTCAGCCGCCACTTTCCCACAAGTCAGGGGTGGGATGACTCTGCACGTGCGCACGTGCACATCCCTATTCTATATCTCAGGAACGGCTGAGCCGATTGTGTTCAAATTTGGTGTGTGGTTAGGGACCTCTCAGACGCCGCCTTTCCACAAGTCAGGGGTGGGGTGTGGCTTTGCACGTGCGCACGTGCACACCCCTATTCTATATCTCAGGAACGGCTGAGCCGATTGTGTTCAAATTTGGCGTGTGATTAGGGACATCTCAGCCCCCACTTTCCCACGAGTCAAAGGTGGGTGCTTCTGCACGTGCGCACGTTCACACGTGCGCGCCCTTTTTTGTATCTCAGAAACTACTTGCCCGATGGGTTGAAATTCGCCATACATTTCCTTCGCGCTCGCTCGTTCATCGCCAACTACGGCGCCTTACTGGTTTATATAGTTGTTAAATGGTACTATTGAGAGGACAGCTTAGTCTGGTTTTTATTTGTGCTTATCGGGCTGCATCAACTTGACAAAAAAGCAAAACGAGAGTGTCGATGTGCTCATTTTTCGGAAATGTGTGACGTGTTGACGCCATCTGATGACGCAGTAATCTGCTTCCCCAGTGGTAATATCGCTGAAGCTTCGAGGCAGAGGCCTGGGCAGACATCTGATGAACCTTGCCGAGCAGTACGCTGCAAGGTATGTGCCCCGTGGCTTGCCGCCGCTTACAGTCTTCTGCCGCGTCCTTAAGTGCTGTTGTCGTTAAATGCAGTTAGTCACAGCACCATTGTCGGGTTTCACCATTATGTCGACGTCCAGATAATACTGAAATGACTTCATTTTGACCATCTCTATATTATATTTACGTTGTGACTCATCCAGCAGGTTAACGTATCGAATAAGACGCTGCGGTATGTCTAAGCTTGTTTGTTGCTTGTTGTTATTGGAGTTTTACGACGTCACACCGGCGTACGGTGACAACAGACAGACGACCACTTATATAGGGGGCGCCTGTCGGGGTATATTATCCAACCTTGATGCTGGGCTTCTGGACAACAAACGACATCTCTTCGCCGCTCACTTTAGCGGGTATCGCGGTATAGGGGGTCTCGTTGATCATACGTAACCTCTGTGACTGTCGAGATGTCGCAGTATAGGGGGCACTTTAGCTGGGTATCGCGGTATAGGGGCACTTTAGCTGGGTATCGCGGTATAGGGGGCATGGTTGAGCCTACGTAACCGCTGTGACTGTGACCGCCTCGCCAGCCCCGCCAGTGGCCTGATGTTGGGAGTGTTGGTGTGTCGTCATATGTGGTGTATCGTCCAGGGTCTATGACCTGTGCGACCTTGAATCCCTCCCTCCCTCTCCCCAGCCGCGGCTGTCGGCAGCTGTACCTGACCACTCACGACAAGCAGCAGTTCTACGCCCGGCTGGGATACACCTTCTGCGCCCCGGTCCAGACATTCGGGGGTAGTCGGAGGCTGCTCGAGGTGAGAACTTCGCGGAATTCCGTGCTTTGCAGGCTTTACGGAATTCACGGAAGTGAATGGGATGGTCATGTGGATGCTGCTGGGGTGCGGCATTGTGGCGTACACATCGGGTTGCAAATTTTCCGAACTCTGTATATTTGGACCCTCCTGGGATATTGTTCTCAATTCCTTGGAAAACTCGGCATCAGAACGATTTCTGAGCGTGAATAGGAAAAGAGTGTTGTGTTTATGAACGGAAGGTCAGGGGTCTGATGACCATCAGACTCCCTGACCTCCCCCCTCCTCACCATCAGACCCCTGCCCTCCCCTCTCCTCACCATCAGACTCCTGACCTCTCCTCGCCATCAGATTCCTGACCTCCCATCTCCTCACCGTCAGACCCCTAACCTCCCCTCTCCTCACCGTCAGACTCCTGACCTCCCCTCCTTACCGTCAGACCCCCTGACCTCCCCTCACCGTCAGACCCCGACCTCCCCTCTCCTCACCGTCAGACTCCTGACCTCCCCCTTCTTACCGTCAGACCCCCTGACCTCCCCTCTCCTCACCGTCAGGCCCCTGACCTCCCCTCTCCTCACCGTCAGACCCCTGACCTCCCCTCTCCTCACCGTCAGACCCCTGACCTCTCCTCGCCATCAGATTCCTGACCTCCCCCTCCTTACCGTCAGACCCCTGACCTCTCCTCGCCATCAGATTCCTGACCTCCCCCTCCTTACCGTCAGACCCCTGACCTCCCCTCTCCTCACCGTCAGACCCCTGACCTCTCCTCGCCATCAGATTCCTGACCTCCCCCTCCTTACCGTCAGACCCCTGACCTCCCCTCTCCTCACCGTCAGACCCCTGACCTCTCTCTCCTCACCGTCAGACCCCTGACCTCCCCTCTCCTCACCGTCAGACCCCTGACCTCCCCTCTCCTTACCATCAGACCCCTGACCTCCCCTCTCCTCACCATCAGACCCCTTACCTCCCCTCACCGTCAGACCCCTGACCTCCCCTCTCCTCACCATCAGATCCCTGACCTCCCCTCTCCTCACCGTCAGACCCCTGACCTCCCCTCCTCACCGTCAGACCCCTGACCTCCCCCTCCTTACCATCAGACGCCTGACCTCCCCCCTCCTCACCATCAGACCCCTGACCTCCCCTCTCCTCACCGTCAGACCCCTGACCTCCCCTAACCGTCAGACCCCTGACCTCCCCTCACCGTCAGACCCCTGACCTCCCCTCTCCTCACCGTCAGACCCCTGACCTTCCCTCACCTCACCGTCAGACCCCTGACCTCCCCTCTCCTCACCGTCAGACCCCTGACCTCCCCTCTCCTCACCGTCAGACCCCTGACCTCCCCTCTCCTCACCGTCAGACCCCTGACCTCCCCCTCTTTACCATCAGACCCCTGACCTCCCCTCACCGTCAGACCCCTGCCCTCCCCTCTCCTCGTCGTCAGACCCCTGCCCTCCCCTCTCCTCACCGTCAGACCCCTGACCTCCCCCTCATCGCCGTCAGACCCCTGCCCTCCCCTCTCCTCACCATCAGACTCCTGACCTCCCCCCGCCTCACCATCAGACCCCTGACCTCCCCTCTCCTCACCGTCAGACCCCTGACCTCCCCTCTCCTCACCGTCAGACCCCTGACCTTCCCTCACCTCACCGTCAGACCCCTGACCTCCCCTCTCCTCACCGTCAGACCCCTGACCTCCCCTCTCCTCACCGTCAGACCCCTGACCTCCCCTCCTTACCATCAGACCCCTGACCTCCCCTCACCGTCAGACCCCTGCCCTCCCCTCTCCTCGCCGTCAGACCCCTGCCCTCCCCTCTCCTCACCGTCAGACCCCTGACCTCCCCCTCCTCGCCGTCAGACCCCTGACCTCTCCTCGCCGTCAGACCCCTGTCCTCCCCTCTCCTCACCATCAGACTCCTGACCTCCCCCTCCTCACCATCAGACCCCTGACCTGCCCTCTCCTCACCGTCAGACCCCTGACCTTCCCTCACCTCACCGTCAGACCCCTGACCCCCCTCTCCTCACCGTCAGACCCCTGACCTCCCCTCTCCTCACCGTCAGACCCCTGACCTCCCCTCTCCTCACCGGCAGACCCCTGACCTCCCCCTACTTACCATCAGACCCCTGACCTCCCCTCACCGTCAGACCCCTGCCCTCCCCTCTCATCGCCGTCAGACCCCTGCCCTCCCCTCTCCTCACCGTCAGACCCTGACCTCCCCCTCCTCGCCGTCAGACCCCTGACCTCTCCTCGCCGTCAGACCCCTGCCCTCCCCTCTCCTCACCGTCAGACTCCGGACATCCCCCCTCCTTACCATCAGACTCCTGACCTCCCCCTCCTTACCATTAGACCCCTGACCTCCCCTCACTGTCAGACCCCTGCCCTCCCCCTCCTCACCGTCAGACCCCTGACCTCCCCTCTCCTCACCGTCAGACCCCTGACCTCCCCCTCCTTACCATCAGACCCCTGACCTCCCCCTCCTTACCATTAGACCCCTGACCTCCCCTCACCGTCAGACCCCTGCCCTCCCCCTCCTCACCGTCAGCCCCTGGCCTCCTTCTCCTCACCGTCAGACCTCTGACCTCCACTTTGCTCACTATGAGACCTGTAGCTAGCTCCGAAGTTCGAAGTTATGAAGCTTCCATGGATATTACGCCACGGTACGCTCAGTGGTATCACTTGTGTCACACATACCCTGTGGTGATGTAGCCCGTATCATGTTTCAGACTGCTGCTGGATCGGCCCAGGGCTCCAACTCCCACGTCTATCGGTCGATGACGAACGGACTTAGTGCCACCGCCCCGCCATCACCCCAGACTCCGAGCCCGGCGGGTGGCGGGGTCGGCCGGGACACGGCTGGGACTGGCCCTCCCCCACCTCCACCGCCACCGCCACCGCCACCGCCACCGCCACCGCCACCGCCACCGCCACCGCCACCGCCGCCGCCATCGCAACCACCACTACCACCGCCGCCACCGCCACCGCCACCGCCACCGCCACCGCCACCGCCACCGCCACCGCCACCGCCACCGCCACCGCCACCGCCACCGCCACCGCCACCGCCACCGCCACCGCCACCGCCGCCGCCGCCGCCGCCGCCGCCGCCGCCGCCGCCGCCGCCGCCGCCGCCGCCGCCAGGGAAGCGGTCCTCAGCGCTGAAGGAGCAGCCCAAGAAGGACTTCATGATGAAGATGCTATGATGGTCGGACGCGGGGCCGGGGCGCAATGCTGATCAAGAGGCGCTCCCCAACGGCTCCTATGCTTCGGGGCTGCTCGTGCTCAACGCTGATGTGCTTTCTGGGTGTGCTTCCTGAGAATGAAGAGTTTGAAGCTGTTTTGCCGGCGAATATTTACACCCAAAGGCAATGTCAGGTGGTGGAACCAAGTTTCTGGGAGTTGTCAGGCTGATGCTTTCAAGTCTTGCGCCTAATTATTGTGGTACTGAAGCTGGTTTCGCTGTCTAATTGTTGTGGTACTGAAGCTGATTTCGCTGTCTAATTGTTTTGGTACTGAAGCTGGTTTCGCTGTCTAATTGTTGTGGTACTGAAGCTGGTTTCGCTGTCTAATTGTTGTGGTACTGAAGCTGGTTTCGCTGTCTAATTGTTGTGGTACTGAATCTGGTTTCGCTGTCTAATTAGTGTGGTACTGAAGCTGGTTTCGCTGTCTAATTGTTGTGGTACTGAAGCTGGTTTCGCTAATTGTTGTGGTACTGAAGCTGGTTTCGCTGTCTAATTGTTGTGGTACTGAAGCTGGTTTCGCTGTCTAATGGTTGTGGTACTGAAGCTGGTTTCGCTGTCTAATTATTGTGGTACTGAAGCTGGTTTCGCTGTCTAATTGTTGTGGTACTGAAGCTGGTTTCGCTGTCTAATTGTTGTGGTACTGAAGCTGGTTTCGCTGTCTAATTATTATGGTACTGAAGCTGATTTCGCTGTCTAATTGTTTTGGTACTGAAGCTGGTTTCGCTGTCTAATTATTGTGGTACTGAAGCTGATTTCGCTGTCTAATTGTTTTGGTACTGAAGCTGGTTTCGCTGTCTAATTGTTGTGGTACTGAAGCTGGTTTCGCTGTCTAATTATTGTGGTACTGAAGCTGATTTCGCTGTCTAATTGTTTTGGTACTGAAGCTGGTTTTGCTGTCTAATTGTTGTGGTACTGAAGCTGGTTTCGCTGTCTAATTGTTGTGGTACTGAAGCTGGTTTCGCTGTCTAATTGTTGTGGTACTGAAGTTGGTTTCGCTGTCTAATTGTTGTGGTACTGAAGCTGGTTTCGCTGTCTAATTGTTTTGGTACTGAAGCTGGTTTCGCTGTCTAATTGTTGTGGTACTGAAGCTGGTTTCGCTGTCTAATTGTTGTGGTACTGAAGCTGGTTTCGCTGTCTAATTGTTGTGGTACTGAAGCTGGTTTCGCTGTCTAATTGTTTTGGTACTGAAGCTGGTTTCGCTGTCTAATTGTTGTGGTACTGAAGCTGGTTTCGCTGTCTAATTGTTGTGGTACTGAAGCTGGTTTCGCTGTCTAATTGTTGTGGTACTGAAGCTGATTTCGCTGTCTAATTGTTGTGGTACTGAAGCTGGTTTCGCTGTCTAATTGTTGTGGTACTGAAGCTGGTTTCGCTGTCTAATTGTTGTGGTACTGAAGCTGGTTTCGCTGTCTAATTGTTGTGGTACTGAAGCTGATTTCGCTGTCTAATTGTTGTGGTACTGAAGCTGGTTTCGCTGTCTAATTGTTGTGGTACTGAAGCTGGTTTCGCTGTCTAATTGTTGTGGTACTGAAGCTGGTTTCGCTGTCTAATTGTTGTGGTACTGAAGCTGGTTTCGCTGTCTAATTGTTGTGGTACTGAAGCTGGTTTCGCTGTCTAATTGTTTTGGTACTGAAGCTGGTTTCGCTGTCTAATTGTTGTGGTACTGAAGCTGGTTTCGCTGTCTAATTGTTGTGGTACTGAAGCTGGTTTCGCTGTCTAATTGTTTTGGTACTGAAGCTGGTTTCGCTGTCTAATTGTTGTGGTACTGAAGCTGGTTTCGCTGTCTAATTGTTGTGGTACTGAAGCTGGTTTCGCTGTCTAATTGTTGTGGTACTGAAGCTGATTTCGCTGTCTAATTGTTGTGGTACTGAAGCTGGTTTCGCTGTCTAATTGTTGTGGTACTGAAGCTGGTTTCGCTGTCTAATTGTTGTGGTACTGAAGCTGGTTTCGCTGTCTAATTGTTGTGGTACTGAAGCTGATTTCGCTGTCTAATTGTTGTGGTACTGAAGCTGGTTTCGCTGTCTAATTGTTGTGGTACTGAAGCTGGTTTCGCTGTCTAATTGTTGTGGTACTGAAGCTGGTTTCGCTGTCTAATTGTTGTGGTACTGAAGCTGGTTTCGCTGTCTAATTGTTGTGGTACTGAAGCTGGTTTCGCTGTCTAATTGTTGTGGTACTGAAGCTGGTTTCGCTGTCTAATTGTTGTGGTACTGAAGCTGGTTTCGCTGTCTAATTATTGTGGTACTGAAGCTGGTTTCGCTGTCTAATTGTTGTGGTACTGAAGCTGGTTTCGCTGTGAAATTATGAAGCATGATACCGGCACGGATGTGTTTCAAGGAGCTACGAATACCCCAGAGTGCAGTGGCTGCTGTTGAGGCCGCTGTAGATACGAATACCCCAGAGTGCAGTGGCCGCTGCTCACATTGGTGTGGTCACCACAGAGTGCCAAGCTGTTTGACTTAAGTTACATTTTATATTGCTTGATTGCCCAGATTTTTTACTCAATTTTATACGGTTCTTACTAGTCTTGTGTTTCTAGTCATATTACTGTGTTACGGATGAACTTGCATGTTGTTGGTGTACACCCTGATTGAGAGCGTTGTTGTGTTACGACTAATGAAGTCTGCGTGAATAATAACAACGCGAGCTCTACGACTCGTGCATCTATGCAGTAATCTCCCGGGATTTTGAAGCAGCGCAATCGTTTTGGTCATATGCCCGTCGAGAAAGCCCGCCGTCTCACGGAACTCTAGACCACTCCTTGTCCTTATACAGAGGACTGGTTCGGGGATCGAACCCCGGTCCCTCATGGCACAGGAGGCAGTGCCCATACACCTGCGACATTGTGCCGGTAATGATCCTCCACCAGCCAGCCGCTACCTGGTGAGGCGCGTTCGTGCACCCGGGACTGCGTTCCAGTGCTACGACACCACAAGACGCCCACACCACACCCCTCCAGGCCTCCTGGGAACATGCCCTCCTGGGCTGCAGACACCACAGTTGATAAGATACGCGTTATATTTGTTACAGCCAACGTCGCCGCAGTCGAGACACACACGCACACACACACAGCCTGCCACACATATCGCCTGGTGTGCCGACTAAAACGGCCGGCCGCTGGCAGCCATGAGGCCCCGTCCCGGCCGGGTCCGCCACGACGGTGGAGGGCGGTACAAAATATACAATACAGCCACTGGCCGCAAACGTTAAAATCAAGCTAGAATAATGGTAAAATGAACTAATAAATCATGGGCGATGAAGCGGAGGGTGACGCAGTGCGTTGTGGGCTGACTTCGACGGGGTGGCGGCTAGATTTTGAGCCCATGGCAACATTGATCAAATCGCCCCAATGACTAACAATGATCCAACACAGAAGCATATGATTAAATGACAACACGTCATACCCTGAACAGCGCACACCACACACTGAAGTCGCTCACGTCGCACGCGAGGTTATTGCCAGACTGCTGATGCCCATAATCACACCCGAAAGATACCTTCAGTTGGAATACAAGCAGTGGTAAAAGCGAGGCGATGCTCAGCCGATGTGCATAGTAGTGCAGACGAAACGCAATTCACAAAACCGCCAGACACATGCACACGGGATACACGCACTCCCGAGACTGGCGCACAATACTGACCCTGCACCCGGAGACGCTCGGTACACGGGGCGGCGGACGGCGCAGCGCGCTGGGCGCTGGGAGGAGGATACCTTTCCCGACCCCGGCGAGGGCAGCGCTCACTCAGGAATGCCCGCTCTACATGAGACAACAGCTGGCTCGCTTGCCTCTCAGAGCGAGACAACCGCTGTCTCCCTCGCCCGAACCTGGCTCTGACATCTCCGGGTGGCTCACACAGAGTACGGAGCACACGCGCAGACGCAGACGCACATAAACATCGCTACGGGGTCCTGGCATCGCGTGGAACTCCGAGGCGTTTCCCCCTCTCACACCGTGACGACACCTCCAGAAGACGGCAGAGTACCGTACTCCTGTGGCTGAGCCGGCCTGGACGGACCTCCCGGTACAACGAGTACCGTCCAGTACATCGTACTGCGTACCTGTGTTGCGTACGGCACTCAAGTATTGCGTACCCCTAGCCAGCGCCCGTGACATTCGCGATACAATTCGGGGACGATCAAGCGTCTCGGTGACACTAAAGGTTACTTTAATTACATACAATGCGGGGATATGTGATACGCTGGCCACTCAGCCAGCACCCTGCACGCACGCACGCACGCACGCACGCACGCACGCACGCACGCACGCACGCACGCACGCACGCACGCACACACACACACACACACACACACACACACACACACACACACACACACACACACACACACACACACACACGCACGCACGCACGCACGCACGCACGCACGCACGCACGCACGCACGCACGCACGCACGCACGCACGCACTCACGCAATCACTCACTCACACACACACCACACAGGTAAAATGGCACAGCATCAGCATCAGCTCGTATGACCCGGATAAATGCAGGAATGTATCGTACTATCAGCACAGCCTCAGAACCAAGTCAAACTGGCTCGCTCTCACCGGTACCACGGGCGGCGACCAACCGAACACCTATACAAACACGACGCCAACGCCCCACGGCCGCTTCACCCACGGCAAACTGGCTCGCTCTCATCGGTACCACGGGCGGCGACCAACCGAACACCTATACAAACACGACGCCAACGCCCCACGGCCGCTTCACAAGCGGCGATCTAACAGCCGCCGGCGGTAATTCGATGAACATGGGATGGCATTATTTTGATGGATCTGTTTTCCCTCCATGGGGAGAGGTTTCCCCCTCCGAGGAGCGGGAGTGTCGACTCGACAACACCGCACCTAGCCCAGAGGCGGTCTCTAAACACTGGGCCACCCACCTCATAACAGACACAAGTCTCATCCAGAAAACTGCCAGTCAGGCGAATGTGATGACCCTCAACCGCCGTGACGGGATATGGCAGCAGAAACCCTTCATGGCAGCAGGATCACTTCGCCACCCGGCAGACTGTCACTCTGTGTCCGACTGGTGGCCGCTGCTCCAGGCTGGCAGGTCCTGCCGTGACGGCATATGGCAGCAGAATCCCTTCACCATCCAGCGGCAGCCCTTCACTCCTCCGTGTCCTGGTGGCCGCTGCTCCAGGCTGGCAGGTCCTGCCGTGACGGCATATGGCAGCAGAATCCCTTCACCATCCAGCGGCAGCCCTTCACTCCTCCGTGTCCTGGTGGCCGCTGCTCCAGGCTGGCAGGTCCTGCCGTGACGGCATATGGCAGCAGAATCCCTTCACCATCCAGCGGCAGCCCTTCACTCCTCCGTGTCATGGTGGCCGCTGCTCCAGGCTGGCAGGTCCCGTGGCCGCTCTGCTGCCAGATCCAGCAGGCGGGCGGCTCTGGCGGCCGGCTTGACCCCTCCACTGGTCCACAGGACGAGCACCTGCTGCTGCTGCTGCTGCTGCTGGGGCCCCGCCGGGACACGGCCATGTAACACGTGCAGCAGCCGACCCGCGTGCGAGTAGCACAGGCTGCGGACGGACACACGGACAACAGTGAGATCGCTGGTTGACCGTTTTGCCTGATGCTGAGAGCATAGCGACACACAGCAATACTCAACACCGCACACTACGGTAACGCAGATTTAGATGTGGCTAAATTTATATTGCTGGCATATCAAAACGACACCTGGACATTACGCCAGCTGGAGCCGACTGATGTTTGCGACTCTCAACTGCGCCTCGACACCTCTGCTGACCTGGTGACCGGCAGTCCGGCGGCGGCCGGCGGCGGCAGGAGCGGCTCGCCGACCGGCCGCAGCAGCCACGTGTCCCAGAGGGTCGCCGTGCCGTCCTCGTGGCCAGCAGCCACTACGTTCACGGCGCGGCCCTCTGTCAGGGCAGAGACGGTCACCGCCGTCACCTGGGGGGGGGGGGGGGGGGGGGGTCGGTTAGTCACGCCGACACCGACACCGACACCGCCGTCACCTGGGGGAGCGGAGGAGTCGGATAGTCACGCAGTCACACCGAAATAGTCACCTGATGATGATGATGATTGGGGCTTAAGTGCGCCCGAGACTGGAAGAGGAAAACAGTCAGTCAGTCACATTAAGGGCGCCTGCGACTGGAAGAGGATACCAGTCAGTCAGTCACCCAGCCAGGGGTCAAAACTGGACAAGCATCAGTCACTCAGACTGTCACTCAGTCACCAGTCAGAATATGACAACTGCATATCACTATGCCGCCAGTCACGCTATGTAATATTGTCTTCAAAGGAGAACAATGATGGCATGACCAGAAACATGTCACGCTTAATCGTCGCACTGGTAATAATTTAATTCACTTGCAATTCGCATTCACATCATTCAATAACTCGCACGTCATTCAGTAACTCGCAAGTCATTCAGTAACTCGCACGTCATTCAATAACTCGCACGTCATTCAGTAACTCGCACGTCATTCAGTAACTCGCACGTCATTCAGTAACTCGCACGTCATTCAATAACTCGCGTATGCATATTGCATAGTTGCAATCAGTGCATGATTGTACCTATGCTATTTTGAGATACGTAACGAGAGATCATCACAGACATGCACAGTGCACACCACATCTGAGCCCCACAGTGCCTGCCGGCGTCCTCTAACCTTGAGCGGACAGCCGCGGTGGGCGGCCGTTCGTCCGTTGATGGTGATCAGCTCCAGAGTGGAGGCGGCCGCCGGCGGAGCGTCCGGCTCCCCATACGCCACGATCATGTCCCCTGCCGTGGGGCTGACGGCCAGCGCGTGCACTGAGCCGGCCACGGAGAAACGACGCACCAGCTCCAGGCTGGAGGGAGGGTCAGAGGTCACACACAGAGCCGGCCACGGAGAAACGCCGCACCAGCTCCAGGCTGGAGGGAGGGTCAGAGGTCACACACAGAGCCGGCCACGGGGAAACGCCGCACCAGCTCCAGGCTGGAGGGAGGGTCAGAGGTCACACACAGAGCCGGCCACGGAGAAACGCCGCACCAGCTCCAGGCTGGAGGGAGGGTCAGAGGTCACACACAGAGCCGGCCACGGAGAAACGCCGCACCAGCTCCAGGCTGGAGGGAGGGTCAGAGGTCACACACAGAGCCGGCCACGGAGAAACGCCGCACCAGCTCCAGGCTAATGAGAGAGAGAGAGGGAGAGGGGAGGACAGGTCAGAGGTCACACACAGAGCCGGCCACGGAGAAACGCCACACCAGCTTCAGGATAATGAGAGAGAGGGAGAGGGCAGGTCAGAGGTCACACACAGAGCCGGCCACGGAGAAACGCCGCACCAGCTCCAGGCTAATGAGAGAGAGGGAGAGAAGAGGGCAGGTCAGAGGTCACACACAGAGCCGGGGCACGGAGAAACTCCGCACCAGCTCCAGGCTGGAGGGAGGGTCAGAGGTCACACACAGAGCCGGCCACGGAGAAACGACGCACCAGCTCCAGGCTAATGAGAGAGAGGGAGAGGGCAGGTCAGAGGTCACACACAGAGCCGGGGCACGGAGAAACTCCGCACCAGCTTCAGGCTGGAGGGAGGGTCAGAGGTCACACACAGAGCCGGCCACGGGGAAACGCCGCACCAGCTCCAGGCTGGAGGGAGGGTCAGAGGTCACACACAGAGCCGGCCACGGAGAAACGACGCACCAGCTCCAGGCTAATGAGAGAGAGGGAGAGGGCAGGTCAGAGGTCACACACAGAGCCGGCCACGGAGAAACGACGCACCAGCTCCAGGCTAATGAGAGGGAGAGGGGAGGGCAGGTCAGAGGTCACACACAGAGCCGGCCACGGGGAAACGACAGTCCGCATTAAGTTTGTTACAGATAAGTTCAGAGTCTGCATCAAGTTCTTAATAAGTCATACACTTAAGTACACATCATGGACACACTTAAGTACACGTGGACTCAGAGCTCTCAGTTCGCCCTGCTGCCCCCTCCCCTCCTCCACGGCACACTCCCCACACGGAGTACTAACGTGTTGGTGTCCCAGACCGCCAGGTTTCCACCTCTGTCCGCTGCTACGATGACAGAGAAGTTGGGACAGGGCTGGAGGGCGGCCAGCCTGCCGAGCCCGAGCCGCACCAGCCGCACCCCGGCAGCCGCTGCGGGGCGTGTATCATACACGTGCAGCGTACCGGAGCGGAGCGCCACCCACAGGCGGCCGGCCGAGAACGCGCACATGTCCACCTGGTGGAGAGGAGGTGAACTGTGACGGAGGGAGGCGACGGTTAGGGACAGCAAAGCCGCGGTGGCCGCTGTGCATTGCTTACTTACTGTCCACATTCAACCACCGCGGCTAAAAGGTAGGCGTGTCACGAAATAAATACTAAACAAACAATAACAGCACATGGCACAACAGCCAGCACAAATAGAAGAAAGAGAACCAAGAGAACCAATAGAAATAATCGCAACAAGACAGGCAATAAGTCGAAACAAATGACGAAACGCTCTCAGCTGTCTTCGCTCTGCGTAAGGGTGTCTCTCATCACCTAACATCAAACGCCCATCTCTGTACAACCTTCTCCAGAGCGTCATCCACTAACTCCTCGTCACCGCGTCGTAGTTCACCTGATCTCCGGGCGGCGGCGCCACGATCGCCTGCGTCTGCGGCGCGCGCCGGAGCCGCACCAGGCCGTCCGGCTGCCCCCAGTTGGCCCAGCTGAGCTGGTCGGCGGGAGGGGGTGCACTGAAGACGTGTCGCCGCGTCTGCCGCCACTGGTGGGCGCAGCAGGTGCGGGGCGGCACGGTGAGCACCGCCGCCGCCGGCACCAGCTCCAGCCGGGAGACGGCTGACGTCAGAGGGCGCTGCCACACCACGCCGGGAGCTGCCGACTCCGGGGAGCCGACGTACTCGCCCCAGCGCAGGCCAGAGACGGTCGGCAGCAGCGGCGGCTGTCGGACGGCACAGCACGCCGGTCAGGGCGCAGGCCATGTGCCGCGCCTCAGAGCACTGGTCATAGGCTACGATGGCGGATGTTACAGAGATAGTGAACACCCGCTTCACGTCAGACAGGGACCGGGCTGAGGCGGGTTTAGATACCAAGAATGATGGCATGAAGTGTTGGAAACACAAAACGAGAACGGACTCGTGCATGAGATGCGGTAAATTCGTGATACAAACAAGAATACAGCAAAATAAGAACACTTTATCGCGATTGGCAATGACCCAAACAATACTCGACATACAAGGAAGCACCTGCCAGTCATTTTCTGCAAGCATCTGCTCTTAAATCTGCACATTCACGTTAACAGATGCCAACTGCAGGCCAAATTAGTCGCAGTGTTCCGATCACCTTCCGGTCCCCCACACACTACTCCACACATCCCTACCTGAGCCTCCCGGCGTCCCGTATCACCTTCCGGTCCCCCACACACTACTCCACACATCCCTACCTGAGCCTCCCGGCGTCCCGTATCACCTTCCGGTCCCCCACACACTACTCCACACATCCCTACCTGAGCCTCACGGCGTCCCGTATCACCTTCCGGTCCCCCACACACTACTCCACACATCCCTACCTGAGCCTCACGGCGTCCCGTATCACCTTCCGGTCCCCCACACACTACTCCACACATCCCTCCCTACCTGAGCCTCACGGCGTCCCGTATCACCTTCCGGTCCCCCACACACTACTCCACATATCCCTACCTGAGCCTCACGGCGTCCCGTATCACCTTCCGGTCCCACACACACTACTCCACATATCCCTACCTGAGCCTCCCGGCGTCCCGTATCACCTTCCGGTCCCACACACACTACTCCACACATCCCTACCTGAGCCTCCCGGCGTGCCGTATCACCTTCCGGTCCCCCGCACACTACTCCACACATCCCTACCTGAGCCTCCCGGCGTGCCGTATCACCTTCCGGTCCCACACACACTACTCCACACATCCCTACCTGAGCCTCACGGCGTCCCGTATCACCTTCCGGTCCCACACACACTACCTGAGCCTCACGGCGTCCCGTATCACCTTCCGGTCCACCACACACACTACCTGAGCCTCACGGCGTCCCGTATCACCTTCCGGTCCCCCACACACTACTCCACACATCCCTACCTGAGCCTCACGGCGTGCCGTATCACCTTCCGGTCCCCCGCACACTACTCCACACATCCCTCCCTACCTGAGCTGCACGGCGTCCCGTATCACCTTCCGGTCCCACACACACTACTCCACACATCCCTACCTGAGCCTCACGGCGTGCCGTATCACCTTCCGGTCCCCCGCACACTACTCCACACATCCCTACCTGAGCCTCACGGCGTCCCGTATCACCTTCCGGTCCCCCACACACTACTCCACACATCCCTACCTGAGCCTCCCGGCGTGCCGTATCACCTTCCGGTCCCCCACACACTACTCCACATATCCCTCCCTACCTGAGCTGCACGGCGTCCCGTATCACCTTCCGGTCCACACACACTACTCCACATATCCCTCCCTACCTGAGCCTCACGGCGTCCCGTATCACCTTCCGGTCCCCCACACACTACTCCACACATCCCTACCTGAGCCTCCCGGCGTCCCCGTATCACTTCTTCGGTCCCACACACACTACTCCACACATCCCTACCTGAGCCTCACGGCGTGCCGTATCACCTTCCGGTCCCCCACACACTACTCACACATCCCTACCTGCAGCCTCCCGGCGTCCCGTATCACCTTCCGGTCCCACACACACTACTCCACACATCCCTACCTGAGCCTCACGGCGTCCCGTATCACCTTCCGGTCCCCCGCACACTACTCCACATATCCCTACCTGAGCCTCCCGGCGTGCCGTATCACCTTCCGGTCCCACACACACTACTCCACAAATCCCTACCTGAGCCTCACGGCGTGCCGTATCACCTTCCGGTCCCCCGCACACTACTCCACACATCCCTACCTGAGCCTCACGGCGTCCCGTATCACCTTCCGGTCCCCCGCACACTACTCCACATATCCCTACCTGAGCCTCCCGGCGTGCCGTATCACCTTCCGGTCCCACACACACTACTCCACACATCCCTACCTGAGCCTCACGGCGTGCCGTATCACCTTCCGGTCCCCCGCACACTACTCCACACATCCCTACCTGAGCCCTCACGGCGTCCCGTATCACCTTCCGGTCCCCCACACACTACTCCACACATCCCTACCTGAGCCTCCCGGCGTGCCGTATCACCTTCCGGTCCCACACACACTACTCCACATATCCCTCCCTACCTGAGCCTCCCGGCGTCCCGTATCACCTTCCGGTCCCACACACACTACTCCACACATCCCTACCTGAGCCTCACGGCGTCCCGTATCACCTTCCGGTCCACACACACTACTCCACACATCCCTACCTGAGCCTCACGGCGTCCCGTATCACCTTCCGGTCCCCCACACACTACTCCACACATCCCTACCTGAGCCTCACGGCGTGCCGTATCACCTTCCGGTCCCCCGCACACTACTCCACACATCCCTCCCTACCTGAGCTGCACGGCGTCCCGTATCACCTTCCGGTCCCACACACACTACTCCACACATCCCTACCTGAGCCTCACGGCGTCCCGTATCACCTTCCGGTCCCCCGCACACTACTCCACATATCCCTACCTGAGCCTCACGGCGTCCCGTATCACCTTCCGGTCCCACACACACTACCTGAGCCTCACGGCGTCCCGTATCACCTTCCGGTCCCCCACACACTACTCCACACATCCCTACCTGAGCCTCCCCGGCGTGCCGTATCACCTTCCGGTCCCCCACACACTACTCCACATATCCCTCCCTACCTGAGCTGCACGGCGTCCCGTATCACCTTCCGGTCCCCCACACACTACTCCACACATCCCTACCTGAGCCTCACGGCGTGCCGTATCACCTTCCGGTCCCCCACACACTACTCCACATATCCCTACCTGAGCCTCACGGCGTGCCGTATCACCTTCCGGTCCCACACACACTACTCCACACATCCCTCCCTACCTGAGCTGCACGGCGTCCCGTATCACCTTCCGGTCCCACACACACTACTCCACACATCCCTACCTGAGCCTCCCGGCGTGCCGTATCACCTTCCGGTCCCCCACACACTACTCCACATATCCCTCCCTACCTGAGCTGCACGGCGTCCCGTATCACCTTCCGGTCCCACACACACTACTCCACATATCCCTCCCTACCTGAGCCTCCCGGCGTGCCGTATCACCTTCCGGTCCCACACACACTACTCCACACATCCCTACCTGAGCCTCACGGCGTCCCGTATCACCTTCCGGTCCCCCACACACTACTCCACATATCCCTCCCTACCTGAGCCTCACGGCGTCCCGTATCACCTTCCGGTCCCACACACACTACCTGAGCCTCACGGCGTCCCGTATCACCTTCCGGTCCCCCACACACTACTCCACACATCCCTACCTGAGCCTCACGGCGTGCCGTATCACCTTCCGGTCCCCCGCACACCCACATATCCCTACCTGAGCCTCACGGCGTCCCGTATCACCTTCCGGTCCCACACACACTACCTGAGCCTCACGGCGTCCCGTATCACCTTCCGGTCCCCCACACACTACTCCACACATCCCTACCTGAGCCTCCCGGCGTGCCGTATCACCTTCCGGTCCCCCACACACTACTCCACATATCCCTCCCTACCTGAGCTGCACGGCGTCCCGTATCACCTTCCGGTCCCCCACACACTACTCCACACATCCCTACCTGAGCCTCACGGCGTGCCGTATCACCTTCCGGTCCCCCACACACTACTCCACATATCCCTACCTGAGCCTCACGGCGTGCCGTATCACCTTCCGGTCCCACACACACTACTCCACATATCCCTCCCTACCTGAGCCTCCCGGCGTGCCGTATCACCTTCCGGTCCCACACACACTACTCCACACATCCCTACCTGAGCCTCACGGCGTCCCGTATCACCTTCCGGTCCCCCACACACTACTCCACATATCCCTCCCTACCTGAGCCTCCCGGCGTCCCGTATCACCTTCCGGTCCCCCGCACACTACTCCACATATCCCTACCTGAGCCTCACGGC
>JAXIVJ010013708.1:0-25000 GCA_036785665.1 Chirona hameri
CTCAGTCGACACGGCGGTAACGTCAGACAGCTCTCTGAGCCCTCAGTCGACACGGCGGTAACGTCAGACAGCTCTCTGAGCCCTCAGTCGACACGGCGGTAACGTCAGACAGCTCTCTGACCCTCAGTCGACACGGCGGTAACGTCAGACAGCTCTCTGAGCCCTCAGTCGACACGGCGGTAACGTCAGACAGCTCTCTGAGCCCTCAGTCGACACGGCGGTAACGTCAGACAGCTCTCTGACCCCTCAGTCGACACGGCGGTAACGTCAGACAGCTCTCTGACCCTCAGTCGACACGGCGGTAACGTCAGACAGCTCTCTGAGCCCTCAGTCGACACGGCGGTAACGTCAGACAGCTCTCTGACCCCTCAGTCGACACGGCGGTAACGTCAGACAGCTCTCTGACCCCTCAGTCGACACGGCGGTAACGTCAGACAGCTCTCTGACCCTCAGTCGACACGGCGGTAACGTCAGACAGCTCTCTGAGCCCTCAGTCGACACGGCGGTAACGTCAGACAGCTCTCTGACCCTCAGTCGACACGGCGGTAACGTCAGACAGCTCTCTGACCCCTCAGTCGACATGGCGGTAACGTCAGACAGCTCTCTGAGCCCCTCAGTCGACACGGCGGTAACGTCAGACAGCTCTCTGAGCCCTCAGTCGACACGGCGGTAACGTCAGACAGCTCTCTGACCCCTCAGTCGACATGGCGGTAACGTCAGACAGCTCTCTGACCCCTCAGTCGACACGGCGGTAACGTCAGACAGCTCTCTGAGCCCTCAGTCGACACGGCGGTAACGTCAGACAGCTCTCTGACCCCTCAGTCGACACGGCGGTAACGTCAGACAGCTCTCTGACCCCTCAGTCGACACGGCGGTAACGTCAGACAGCTCTCTGAGCCCTCAGTCGACACGGCGGTAACGTCAGACAGCTCTCTGAGCCCTCAGTCGACATGGCGGTAACGTCAGACAGCTCTCTGAGCCCTCAGTCGACACGGCGGTGACGTCAGACAGCTCTCTGAGCCCTCTGTCTGCCGTCGGATACGATAAGGTGACTACAGGCGTTAACGGCTGCGTACAGGCGTTAACGGTGACCACTTGGAATGAGTCGCCTCACTCACTGAAGTGTCCAAGTAACAGTTCAGAGTCTGAGACAATACAAAACTGTCTATTGTAACAATATTTGGTGCATGATACAACAGAGCTTAGCATCACCCGGACCAAGCTTACATTCCACTGACAAACCATATCACGGCGCGCCTATAACGAAGGCCGTCACGGCGCGCCTGTAACGAAGGCCGTCACGGCGCGCCTATAACGAAGGCCGTCACGGCGCGCCTATAACGAAGGCCGTCACGGCGCGCCTATAACGATGGCCGTCACGGCGCGCCTGTAACGAAGGCCGTCACGGCGCGCCTATAACGAAGGCCGTCACGGCGCGCCTGTAACGAAGGCCGTCACGGCGCGCCTATAACGATGGCCGTCACGGCGCGCCTGTAACGAAGGCCGTCACGGCGCGCCTATAACGAAGGCCGTCACGGCGCGCCTATAACGAAGGCCGTCACGGCGCGCCTGTAACGAAGGCCGTCACGGCGCGCCTATAACGATGGCCGTCACGGCGCGCCTGTAACGAAGGCCGTCACGGCCCGCCTATAACGAAGGCCGTCACGGAGCGCCTGTAACGAAGGCCGTCACGGCGCGCCTATAACGAAGGCCGTCACGGCGCGCCTATAACGAAGGCCGTCACGGCGCGCCTGTAACGAAGGCCGTCACGGCGCGCCTATAACGATGGCCGTCACGGCGCGCCTGTAACGAAGGCCGTCACGGCCCGCCTATAACGAAGGCCGTCACGGCGCGCCTGTAACGAAGGCCGTCACGGCGCGCCTGTAAAGAAGGCCGTCACGGCGCGCCTATAACGAAGGCCGTCACGGCGCGCCTGTAACGAAGGCCAGTGCTTGTTGAACGCTGTATATTCAGCTGATTCGACGCTTGGCTCCACTAATTACGGTTCCACAATGGCGCCGCCACCGCGCCAATGGCGCCGCCACCGCGCCAATGGCGCCGCCACCGCGCCAATGGCGCCGCCACCGCGCCAATGGCGCCGCCACAATGGCGCCGCCACCGCAAAACACTCGTCATCGACCGCCCGATTAGCGATGGAGAAGCGTCGCAAACGGTCGTGCAGTATTCCAACAGAGCTGTGTACGCTATTGCTTCTGCGATCAATATGGCCTGACAAAAGCGTGGGCACGTTTTTTACATATGCTTGTGTTGCCGTAATCAGCCTATGCACGTCAGGAAAACAGGCATTGACGATTGATTTATTGTTTGTGTTTCAGGAGTGTCAACATAGCCTACATGCCTCGAGCTCGTGGACAATGGACGGTGGAGACTGGACATGCAATATGCACATCAGTGGGGATCAGATGTAAAGTGTTGCCATGGCGAATGCATTCTTTGCATGAATATGGAGGCGATTGGATATTCGAACAAGCATTTTTGGTTTTTACTGCGGATTTCAGAGCGAATTAAAAACTGTCCATGACATGTCTGTGGCAACCGGCCAACAATTTGAATGTGTTGGCAAGAGGGCATATAATCTGATTATACGGCTTGGACGGTTTTACAAATATTCGGCCAGCATGCCTCATTTGATACGGTGAACTTTTCCCTCGCCACTCGATCGGCTTTCGGACTCCCGTCACTACAGTTCGTCATTTGCCCAAAAGATGGCTCCATTGGCACAGCCCAACACGAATAGGCTTTCAACGCCCTGCCTCAAACGTATCGCACAGGGCTGCTATGTGTATAATACGGACGTTATGCCTGGCAGGAGCGCAGGGATATTGCTCGCCAGAACTGAATATATTGGCGTTCCAGACTATAAGGCAGTTTCCCACAGCCACCAACCAGCATCTATAAGGCCCTCTATCGACCAAAGAAATGCAATCTCACTTTTCGACGCAGCATGACTCTTTTACCAAGCTCACGTGGTTCGTGGGTTGGGTCGGAAATGTGTCTCACGTTTTACCAAGCTCACTCTGGGTCGTGGGTTGGATCGGAAATGTGTCTCACGTTTTACCAAGCTCACGTAGATCGTGGGGGTTGGATCGGAAATGTGTCTCACGTTTTACCAAGCTCACTCTGTCTGGGTCGTGGGTTGGATCGGAAATGTGTCACGTTTTACCAAGCCCACTCTGGGTGGTGGGTTGGATCGGAAATGTGTCTCACGTTTTACCAAGCTCACTCTGGGTGGTGGGTTGGATCGGAGATGTGTCTCACGTTTTACCAAGCTCACTCTGGGTGGTGGGTTGGATCGGAGATGTGTGGCACTGATCTCTGGATAGAGGGATTGGTTTGGGAGCAGCATTAATTAAAGATTCGGCACTCGTCACTCACACGGCGAGGCATGGTGCATGGCGAATATACATCGGCCACGACAATCTTTTGATAGCGCGACTGCAACATACCAGCCAGTAACCACCCTGGGTCATTGGAGATAAGACATGCAAATGAGCTTTGAGTGTGATTAATGTCACCTGAGCGACCTCATGAAAACACCGGCAGTCCGCCCATCGGCACCGATCATCACCCGGCACCGGCAGTCCGCCCATCGGCACCGATCATCACCCGGCATCCCATGAAGCGTCTCAGAACGCGGTTCACTCGGGCAATCATGTTCAGTTCAATCGGTTCACTCCGTGGTGAACATCTCGGGGAGATATAGGCTGAGGCTGTAATACACCAGACGACGTCTCAGGCATCTCGGAGGCTGATACGTAAAATAACTCCGTGGTGAACATGTCGGAGATATAGGCTGAGGCTGTAATACGCCAGACGACGTCTCAGGCATCCCGGAGATATAGGCTGAGACTGTAATACACCAGACGACGTCTCAGGCATCTCGGAGGCTGATACGTAAAATAACTCCGTGGTGAACATGTCGGAGATATAGGCTGAGGCTGTAATACGCCAAACGACGTCTCAGGCATCCCGGAGATATAGGCTGAGACTGTAATACACCAGACGACGTCTCAGGCATCTCGGAGGCTGATACGTAAAATAACTCCGTGGTGAACATCTCGGATATATAGGCTGAGGCTGTAATACGCCAGACGACGTCTCAGGCATCCCGGAGATATAGGCTGAGACTGTAATACGCCAGACGACGTCTCAGACATCCCGGAGATATAGGCTGAGGCTGTAATACGCCAGACGACGTCTCAGGCATCCCGGAGATATAGGCTGAGGCTGTAATACACCAGACGACGTCTCAGGCATCTTGGAGGCTGATACGTAAAATAACTCCGTGGTGAACATCTTGGAGATATAGGCTGAGGCTGTAATACGCCAGACGACGTCTCAGGCATCCCGGAGATATAGGCTGAGGCTGTAATACGCCAGACGACGTCTTAGGCATCTCGGAGCCTGATACGTAAAATAACTCCGTGGTGAACATCTCGGAGATATAGGCTGAGGCTGTAATACGCCAGACGACGTCTCAGGCATCCCGGAGATATAGGCTGAGACTGTAATACACCAGACGACGTCTCAGGCATCTCGGAGGCTGTACGTAAAATAACTCCGTGGTGAACATCTCGGATATATAGGCTGAGGCTGTAATACGCCAGACGACGTCTCAGGCATCCCGGAGATATAGGCTGAGGCTGTAATACACCTGACGACGTCTCAGGCATCTCGGAGGCTGATACGTAAAATAACTCCGTGGTGAACATGTCGGAGTATAGGCTGAGGCTGTAATACGCCAGACGACGTCTCAGGCATCCCGGAGATATAGGCTGAGGCTGTAATACACTTGACGACGTCTCAGGCATCTCGGAGGCTGATACGTAAAATAACTTCGTGGTGAACATCTCGGAGATATAGGCTGAGGCTGTAATACGCCAGACGACGTCTCAGGCATCCCGGAGATATAGACTGAGGCTGTAATACACTTGACGACGTCTCAGGCATCTCGGAGGCTGATACGTAAAATAACTCCGTGGTGAACATCTCGGAGATATAGACTGAGGCTGTAATACGCCAGACGACGTCTCAGGCATCCCGGAGATATAGGCTGAGGCTGTAATACACCTGACGACGTCTCAGGCATCCCGGAGATATAGGCTGAGGCTGTAATACGCCAGACGACGTCTCAGGCATCCCGGAGATATAGGCTGAGGCTGTAATACACCTGACGACGTCTCAGGCATCTCGGAGGCTGATACGTAAAATAACTCCGTGGTGAACATCTCGGAGATATAGGCTGAGGCTGTAATACACCAGACGACGTCTCAGGCATCTCGGAGATATAGGCTGAGACTGTAATACGCCAGACGACGTCTCAGGCATCCCGGAGATATAGGCTGAGGCTGTAATACGCCAGACGACGTCTCAGGCATCTCGGAGGCTGTACGTAAAATAACTCCGTGGTGAACATCTCGGATATATAGGCTGAGGCTGTAATACGCCAGACGACGTCTCAGGCATCCCGGAGATATAGGCTGAGGCTGTAATACACCTGACGACGTCTCAGGCATCCCGGAGATATAGGCTGAGGCTGTAATACACCAGACGACGTCTTAGGCATCTCGGAGGCTGATACGTAAAATAACTCCGTGGTGAACATCTCGGAGATATAGGCTGAGGCTGTAATACACCAGACAACGTCTCAGGCATCTCGGAGATATAGGCTGAGGCTGTAATATACCAGACGACGCCTCAGGCATCTCGGAGGCTGATACGTAAAATAACTCCGTGGTGAACATCTCGGAGATATAGGCTGAGGCTGTAATACGCCAGACGACGTCTCAGGCATCCCGGAGATATAGGCTGAGGCTGTAATACGCCAGACGACGTCTCAGGCATCTCGGAGGCTGATACGTAAAATAACTCCGTGGTGAACATCTCGTAGATATAGGCTGAGGCTGTAATACGCCAGACGACGTCTCAGGCATCCCGGAGATATAGGCTGAGGCTGTAATACACCAGACGACGTCTCAGGCATCTCGGAGCCTGATACGTAAAATAACTCCGTGGTGAACATCTCGGAGATATAGGCTGAGGCTGTAATACGCCAGACGACGTCTCAGGCATCCCGGAGATATAGGCTGAGGCTGTAATACACCGGACGACGTCTCAGGCATCTCGGAGGCTTATACGTAAAATAACTCCGTGGTGAACATCTCGGAGATATAGGCTGAGGCTGTAATACGCCAGACGACGTCTCAGGCATCCCGGAGATATAGGCTGAGGCTGTAATACACCTGACGACGTCTCAGGCATCTTGGAGGCTGATACGTAAAATAACCCCGTGGTGAACATCTCGGAGATATAGGCTGAGGCTGTAATACACCTGACGACGTCTCAGGCATCTTGGGAGGCTGATACGTAAAATAACTCCGTGGTGAACATCTCGGAGATATAGGCTGAGGCTGTAATACACCTGACGACGTCTCAGGCATCCCGGAGATATAGGCTGAGGCTGTAATACACCAGACGACGTCTCAGGCATCTCGGAGGCTGATACGTAAAATAACTCTGTGGTGAACATCTCGGAGATATAGGCTGAGGCTGTAATACGCCAGACGACGTCTCAGGCATCTCGGAGATATAGGCTGATGCTGTAATACACCTGACGACGTCTCAGGCATCTCGGAGGCTGATACGTAAAATAACTCCGTGGTGAACATCTCGGAGATATAGGCTGAGGCTGTAATACGCCAGACGACGTCTCAGGCATCCCGGAGATATAGGCTGAGACTGTAATACACCTGACGACGTCTCAGGCATCTTGGAGGCTGATACGTAAAATAACTCCGTGGTGAACATCTTGGAGATATAGGCTGAGGCTGTAATACACCTGACGACGTCTCAGGCATCTTGGAGGCTGATACGTAAAATAACTCCGTGGTGAACATCTCGGAGATATAGGCTGAGGCTGTAATACGCCAGACGACGTCTCAGGCATCCCGGAGATATAGGCTGAGGCTGTAATACACCAGACGTCGTCTCAGGCATCTCGGAGGCTGATACGTAAAATAACTCCGTGGTGAACATCTCGGAGATATAGGCTGAGGCTGTAATACGCCAGACGACGTCTCAGGCATCCCGGAGATATAGGCTGAGGCTGTAATACACCAGACGTCGTCTCAGGCATCTCGGAGGCTGATACGTAAAATAACTCCGTGGTGAACATCTCGGAGATATAGGCTGAGGCTGTAATACGCCAGACGACGTCTCAGGCATCCCGGAGATATAGGCTGAGACTGTAATACACCAGACGACGTCTCAGACATCCCGGAGGCTGATACGTAAAATAACTCCGTGGTGAACATCTTGGAGATATAGGCTGAGACTGTAATACGCCAGACGACGTCTCAGACATCCCGGAGATATAGGCTGAGGCTGTAATACGCCAGACGACGTCTCAGGCATCCCGGAGATATAGGCTGAGGCTGTAATACACCAGACGTCGTCTCAGGCATCTCGGAGGCTGATACGTAAAATAACTCCGTGGTGAACATCTTGGAGATATAGGCTGAGGCTGTAATACGCCAGACGACGTCTCAGGCATCCCGGAGATATAGGCTGAGGCTGTAATACACCAGACGTCTCAGGCAGAACTAGCGCGCTCTCGAGAGCTGTGGACATGACTGGAACGTCAAAATAAGATGGATCGCGCTGAGTTTACACAAGCGTAAATCTTGGCGATTAATCTGTCCACCTGCTGACCGAATGCCAACACCAGTTAGATGTGCCTGCGCCACCAATTATCTGAGGCTAAACGTGCTAACCATCGGCCGAAAATACGTCACATTGATGGATAGTTATTAGCAGAATCAAATCTGGAGTAAAATCAGTGCTGTATTGCGCCTTGGCTAATGTTCTCATGACATTGCATGTGAACGAGGCCTTCTTTGAAAGGATTGCATACAAAATTCAGGGCGCAATTACGGAGGTGGTTTTTAATCTCACATCCGTTTCAGGCAGGTGAAATGAGGCCTGTAACTTTACCGGAAATTTCCGCCAGGCGAGAGATTTGGAAGCACTCAGACGATATCTACTGGCAAAGTTGGATACACCACGGCGGGGAAGAGTGACACATTGAAATTCACTCCGGTCACGAACGGGGAACGGACGTTACTCCGTCACGAAAGGGGGCCCCTGTGGGGGACGGATACGGATGGGGACCGCCGCGGGTATATATTGCGCAGTGCGGTTAGATCTACTCAGGATTTGGCCACGTTTCAGACACGAACGTTCGCAGTGATGCCGCGATGAACAACGGGGAAAAATGACAGCGTGACAAGTGTGTCACGCAACTTCTATGAAATGGTTGTGTCAAAACTCAGAAGAAACTGAAAACTGTATATGTTTGAAGCATATTCTGTACCGCGCTTGATTCAAAACACTTGCAGCCTGCAGGAAATAAAAATAACTTTTTCCCCAACGGTAGTGATGCTATCCATGCCGACACACGTTACGGTTCAAGCAAAAACAGCAAAGAACTGGCGAACTAGTGAAGAACTTTCCCCACACCCCGGGCCTATGTCGGCCCAGTTATGAGCTCGACTAAGCCGCGGGCTGTGGCGAGCTCCGCTGCGGGCTGTGGCGAGCTCCGCTGCGGGCTGTGGCGAGCCCCGCTGCGGGCTGTGGCGAGCTCCGCTGCGGGCTGTGGCGAGCTCCGCTGCGGGCTGTGGCGAGCTCCGCTGCGGGCTGTGGCGAGCTCCGCTGCGGGCTGTGGCGAGCCCCGCTGCGGGCTGTGGCGAGCTCCGCTGCGGGCTGCGGCGAGCTCCGCTGCGGGCTGTGGCGAGCCCCGCTGCGGGCTGTGGCGACCTCCGCTGCGGGCTGTGGCGAGCTCCGCTGCGGGCTGTGGCGAGCTCCGCTGCGGGCTGTGGCGAGCTCCGCTGCGGGCTGTGGCGAGCTCCGCTGCGGGCTGTGGCGAGCTCCGCTGCGGGCTGTGGCGAGCTCCGCTGCGGGCTGTGGCGAGCCCCGCTGCGGGCTGTGGTCGCCGCTGCAGCCACAGCCCGCAGCAGCCTACCATTCCATCCATCAGCGTCCGCCGCAACCTAACTCAACCAACGACTGACACTGCAGGTGGCGCCACTGCGACGAAATTGCCGCCTCATCTCTGTCGCGCCGCAGACGCCTCCGTCAATACTGCCGCCCTGCATCCTGACTGTCCTGCATCCTGACTGTCCTGTATCCTGACTGACAAGATCTGTCCTGCTGCTGCTGCTGCTGCTGCTGCTGCTGCTGCGCCTGCTGCTGCTGCTGCTGTCGCCGCTACCGCTGCTTCTTCCGACAGAGCCACAGAGCCACAGCCTCAGAAGTGCAGCTTCAGGAGATGACAGGAGTGCAGCTTCAGGAGCTGGCAGGAGTGCAGCTTCAGGAGCTGACAGGAGTTCAGCTTCAGGAGCTGGCAGGAGTGCAGCTTCAGGAGCTGACAGGAGTGCAGTTTCAGGAGCTGACAGGAGTGCAGCTTCAGACAGAGCTGCCGCTGTCCAGCTGATGAACGGCTGGCACGTGCGCCAACAAAGGGTGTCCGGCCGCGAAAACAAACTGGCAGCTCCGGTGCTCCGGTGCTCCGGTGCTTCGGTGGACACGTGTGCGGAGCTGCACCCACTGCGGTGCCGGTGGGGCTGTCGGCGACCGCTGCATCTGTGTCACCTGTCACACGTCCCGACGGCATGGGCGGATCCAGGGGAAGGGACCATGCCCCCCCCCCAAACGCCTGAAATGGGCGCAAAATTGACACATTTTCTGATAAGAAAATCTAAGCAACTTTTACTAAGGATAGTTTGTTTTAAATCAGCTATTAATGCATAAGCAAGCGAAATCCGATGAGTTTTCAGAATTGTGTGAGACTTTTGGGGATTTGCCTGCAAACCACCCGTTCTGGATCCGCCTTTGCCCGCCGGCCACTTCTCAGCTGAACTTCCAGAAGCACCGTGTGCCCACACGACTCGACACACGACATCTTCTTTGTTTCTTTTCTTAGCTTTCTTCTCTGGGGAATTCGCCAGCCCATGTGTAGGATTTTCCTTTCTTTTGCCGTAGCTGTTAATTTGTCGGGGAATCTGCCGTTGATTCTCTTGTGACGCCTTGATAGACTCGCCTCCCGCTCCCCAGTTCCATCCCATCCCAAGCCACCAGCTGCCCCGGATGCCATTCCGTGCCCCCGGGGCGCCCTGCGGCGGCGTGTGGCGAACTTTGACCCACGTCGGAGGGAATTTCCCTAGGGGACCGTACGGGGCTGTCCCTCCCTACCCCTCTCCTCCCCGTCGGCGGAGCGAAACGGCACAGTCGAAAATACGCACGAAACGCGAGGAGAATGCCCGAGCGAAACACATTTATCAGCCAGAGGAGGGTGGGTGGCGGGCACGTGGCAGACACCGTGCCTGCCGGGGAGGGAGGGGCGGGGCGTGGCGGGCCTGCCTCGCGTCCGTACCGAGCAAAAACGCTCCCTCGCCAGCGGGCTGCGCGCGCCCGTATATTGTCAGACATTGCGCACGTGTCAATTATCGCTGGGATAAGTGGGTCAGTTTTGGGCGCAGATTAGAGTTATTTGTGGGACGGGCGGAGATGAGAAGGGACGAGGACACGGGTGGGATAAGTAGAGCCCTTCCAGTTTCAGCACCAATGAAGGTCATCATTCATCGCTAGTCGGATTTACTATGGACGTAAGAAGAGGTTAGCACGTCTCAAATACGAGTGAAGCTGCTGGTCACAGGTGGCTAATCTAAAACAGCCCCGTCGGCACCATCTCTGACGTCTCTGTCGGCGGGCACGACTGGGAGGCCTGCTGATATGCTGCGGACTCTTCCGAGATCATTCGCGACATTCCTCGAGGTGGTAGTGAAAGGTGACCGAGCGAGATGACAAGGCCGGAGTGGCAAGGCTGCAGTGACCGCCAACACCGGTACGTCTCCGTTATAATTACACGATCTTCCCGACCTGTCCTGATCTGCCCCGATCCGTCCTCATCTACCTGTCTTCCCCGTCTTCCCTGATCTGTACAAATATGCCCCGTCTGCCCCGTCTGCCTCGCCCTATCCGACCTGACCCGATCTGCCTCGATCTGCCCCGATTTGCCCTGGTCTCTCAATATTCTGCCTCTCCTCGGTCTTTCCTCTCGTCTCTCTCGGTCTCTCTCGATCTTACCTCCAGACTGATCTCGTCGCTGGCCTGCGCCACGTAGCGTTTGCCGACGAGCGCGGCGGCCACGGCCGGCGTGTTGATGTCCGACTCGTCCCCCACCAGCAGCCGGGTGCCGCGCGCGTCGAGCTCGAACCAGTTGAGGATCGGCGCGCAGTGGATGAGGGGACCGGCGATCTCGGAGAACCGGCGCAGGTACTCGGCCACCAGTGCATCCACCGCCTCCTGGCGGACACAAAACAAAGTACAAATGGAAGGCACCGATACATTATAAATGTTGGATTTACACTATTACCTGCTTTACGCAAAACGTGCCAACCCTGCCCCCATTTTTTGCTAAAAACAAAACCAAAACAAAGCCGGCCGAGGACAAAAGGCGCTTTAAGCAATGGTGATGTGTATTTCGGTGCCCCCACAGGTGGATTTTAAAGCGACCACGTCCGGTACAGTCACAAAACGGCGATAAAACCAGTACAGCGCATGTAAAGGACCCAACATGCAATACCTAATTACAGCAATGACATTTATAACACACAACACGCAGATACAGTACACCAGGTTCCAGAGCATGACCGAGTACGCATGACTGACAATAAGCATAGCACTCTAGAACACTCGATTAAAACAACTCAACTCAACCAAACTAACAAGTCACGTTAGGTGCGGTAGTTGACATTTACAACGGCTTGCACAACTACTCTAACCAGACGCCCGTCTCCGGCCTCCAAGGTCTCTCCGTGCACAACGTGATCACTATCTACGTGCACAACGGGATCACTATCACTGCTCTCAACAGAGATAAATCCGCTGTCACCAGTTTAAGTTGACAGGACAGCCAACGTGAATGTCGCGAGTCACTAACTTTCCGTGTCGCACGGCTCTAAAAGCAAACACACTTTGCACCGCTGCGATAGCTGTTCCCTCGTGATGGCCAGCTGTCCGATGATAAACTTCACCGTAATCGCCTCGATCGCCGTTTTAACACGCCGAACTGTCGACATATATCTACTCGCAGCAAGGTGCGCATGACCCCAGAGTCACGCGTGCACGTTTCGTGATCGTCATTTTGTCAACCGGACCGGGTGACTGCGTGCTCGGTCATTGCCTTCTCCCACTGAGAACATCGTCTCGCGACCGGGATTTAAATCTTGCTGCGACACTCGTGGCGAAACCTGCGCAACGCAACGTTGCAACGATACAACACTGTGTGAGCATGGCTGTCTTATTCTCTGAGCACGGCTCCTATAGCGCGTCCTGTTCATCCTTGGCTGATGCTGCTAGCGCTATCGCTACCCGAGCGAGTTAAAACTCTCCGTCAACGCCCCCTGCACGGGCGCCCCGATAATCAAACACCCCCAGGGACGTGTTTGGAATGTCCGGTGCGGGGCGGCGGCTCTGGATCTGGCAGCACATTGGCAGCCCCGATTCGTTCAGCAGGAGGTGGTCTGACGTCAGAAACATCGGCAGAACTGGGCTCTGTCTCTATCTACGGAGGTTAAGTCAAATTTAGTCAGTCAAACTCTAAAATTAGTACCTATAGCTTTAACTCTTTCACAGGCAAATAAGAATAGCGAGCTTTGGAAGTATACCATATTGGAATCATGCCATTCGTCAATATGCTGTAATCTGTTACAGCATGTCATTTTGAAGCACGCAGACATTAAATTATATAGCATTGCAAAGCTGAAAAATGCCCTGCCAATCGGCTTGCGAGTCGACCTAAACGAGGTGAAAATCAATCCAATCAGGACAAATGAGGCCAGGTCTCGCTTTACTAAACCATTCTAGGGCAAGTCGGGTCCCCCTGAAAACGCAGTGAACCGTGTTGAGTGTCACTGATTGGGGCCAGGTGAACAAAAAGCATCCTGCTTCTGTCGTGAAAAAGTCGCCTTGCCGCACGTCCGCCCTCGGTGACAATCGCACGCAATGTTCGCAAAAACAAGCACGTGCGAGTGAATAATGATGGCGTGCACGTCACTGTTCTATACACACCGTTCCAGCACTGTTTACAGACCAATCGATGACGCTGTTGAACGTCGCGGTAGAGTCGATCGTCGAGTGGACCGGGTTACTGAATCAATAGTGTCTGTATTCTCGGTCCCGCAGTGAACGCTCCGCTGCAACACAGGCCTCGTTACAGCTACCGGAAGCACCGCTCACCTATCACTAGGGTATGTGTTGGTATCGTCTGCAGGCTGAGCTACCCTGCGCATGAGCTGTCCTGCCTCGCTGCCGTCACCTCCTGTCAGCAGGTGCAGCAGGGTTGGTTCGATGTCGGTCGGGAGAGCGGAGAGTTCGCAGAGATCGGGGCCCAGTCCCACCCCCGGTGAGTCACCGCTGTCCCACCCCCGGTGAGTCACCGCTGTCCCACCCCCGGTGAGTCACCGCTGTCTCCCGCCGTGAGTCACCGCTGTCCCACCCCCGGTGAGTCACCGCTGTCTCCCGCCGTGAGTCACCGCTGTCCCACCCCCGGTGAGTCACCGCTGTCCCACCCCCGGTGAGTCACCGCTGTCCCACCCCCGGTGAGTCACCGCTGTCTCCCGCCGTGTGACACCGCTGTCCCACCCCCGGTGAGTCACCGCTGTCCCACCCCCGGTGAGTCACCGCTGTCTCCCGCCGTGAGTCACCGCTGTCTCCCGCCGTGAGTCACCGCTGTCTCCCGCCGTGTGACACCGCTGTCTCCCGCCGTGACACCGCTGTCCCACCCCCGGTGAGTCACCGCTGTCTCCCGCCGTGTGACACCGCTGTCCCACCCCCGGTGAGTCACCGCTGTCTCCCGCTGTGTGACACTGCTGTCCCACCCCCGGTGAGTCACCGCTGTCTCCCGCCGTGTGACACCGCTGTCTCCCGCCGTGTGACACCGTTGTCTCCCGCCGTGTGACACCGCTGTCTCCCGCCGTGTGACACCGCTGTCTCCCGCCGTGTGACACCGCTGTCCCACCCCCGGTGAGTCACCGCTGTCTCCCGCCGTGTGACACCGCTGTCCCACCCCCGGTGAGTCAACGCTGTCTCCCGCCGTGTGACACCGCTGTCTCCCGCCGTGAGTCACCGATGTCTCCCGCCGTGTGACACCGCTGTCCCACCCCCGGTAAGTTACCGCTGTCTCCCGCCGTGTGACACAGCTGTCTCCCGCCGTGTGGCACCGCTGTCTCCCGCCGTGTGGCACCGCTGTCTCCCGCCGTGTGACACCGCTGTCTCCCGCCGTGTGACATCGCTGTCTCCCGCCGTGTGGCACCGCTGTCTCCCGCCGTGTGGCACCGCTGTCTCCCGCCGTGTGACATCGCTGTCTCCCGCCGTGTGGCATCGCTGTCTCCCACCGTGTGGCACCGCTGTCTCCCGCCGTGTGGCACCGCTGTCTCCCGCCGTGTGGCACCGCTGTCTCCCGCCGTGTGGCACCGCTGTCTCCCGCCGTGTGGCACCGCTGTCTCCCGCCGTGTGACACCGCTGTCTCCCGCCGTGTGGCACCGCTGTCTCCCGCCGTGTGGCACCGCTGTCTTCCGCCGTGTGACACCGCTGTCTCCCGCCGTGTGACATCGCTGTCTCCCGCCGTGAGTCACTCTGACACCGCTGTCTCCCGCCGTGTGACACCGCTGTCTCCCGCCGTGTGGCACCGCTGTCTTCCGCCGTGTGACACCGCTGTCTCCCGCCGTGTGACACCGCTGTCTCCCGCCGTGTGGCACCGCTGTCTTCCGCCGTGTGACACCGCTGTCTCCCGCCGTGTGACATCGCTGTCTCCCGCCGTGTGACACCGCTGTCTCCCGCCGTGTGGCACCGCTGTCTTCCGCCGTGTGACACCGCTGTCTCCCGCCGTGTGACATCGCTGTCTCCCGCCGTGTGGCACCGCTGTCTTCCGCCGTGTGACATCGCTGTCTCCCGCCGTGAGTCACTCTGACACCGCTGTCTCCCGCCGTGTGACACCGCTGTCTCCCGCCGTGTGACACCGCTGCGGTTACCAGCAGCGCATCACTCCACGGCCTTGCAGTGGTTCCCGGCAGTGGTTCCCGGCAGTGGTTCCCTGCAGTGGTTCCCGGCAGTGGTTCCCTGCAGTGGTTCCCGGCAGTGCCTGGCGGCGTCTGACAGCCTCTGGTGACCTCTGACGGTCCCTGCCAGCTAGGAGCGGCTCCGGGTATGTTATATGGAATGTGAGGAAATCCCCTCTAGTCAATACGAGATTGCTACGAACGGAAGAGTTTTATTTGGCGGGACAATAATGCAATAGGTACATTAACGCACTCAAACAGAACGGCCCTTTTTTGGAGACGTAGAAACGTGAGGTATTCTAAAAGTAAATTCCGAAAATATATTTCCTCAATCGGAAATAAATTTGGGGGAAAAAAATCTGAGAAAATCAATGTAAATGGCTAATTAAAATTATGAAAGGCTTTAAATAGCCATTGACGTCGGTCGTCGACATTAACGGCAATAACATTGCAAATAGGGTCATGTCAGGCTTCTCAGTCGCTGCAACGTATCTCTGTGGTATAACTTTGACCGTCCTCTTCTTATTCCAAGAGGCCCAGTGCTGCATTACTAGGGCAATTCTGTCGGCGCTGCCCGGCTTTCGTCGGAACCACTTCAATCTCCGTGATGCCGCCACACGACTCCCTCTCCAGGCGAGCGACTCGCGACACTTTTCCCCGGAATTACTCTAATCTCGTCCAAAATACCAGCTAGCACACGGCACAGAATCGAGTGAACCGGGGTGAAAAACTCGGCAAAAACTTTCACAAAATAATTGTGGATAATTTGGAATTCGTGTCGCGAAAATCAAACATCCCACAAAAAGTATGTATCGATCGAAAATACTCAACATGTGGTTCTCGGAAGCTGTCCACAGATGGATCCATTTCCTTTGTTGTTTTTCTGTGAGGTTTTTCTATGTCGTGACCGGAGCCCTCGGGCTTGTAGCCCATATAAATATTTGACAGATAATACATTCTCGGTGTTGTTTGTTTTTCATAGCAAGAATCCAGAAATTCCCGTGGTTGTTTAGCAACATCTTGTCCGTTGTCATCTGTAGCAGCGACCACTCCTACCTCCTCTCTCGGGGTACCACAATGCACGAGATCTTCCCGGGATGAGAACTGGTAGATTGTGTCCGGGTCGACTGCGTTCTGAGTACTCAGATCCGCTCTCAGATCCGCTCGCGTCGCCGAGTCGCACGGTTCAGGTGCCGACCTTGCTTCAAGGCTCGCCGGGATGCCACCGTCATCGTCTAACTCCCCAGACATGCCGGCCGGCCCGCTCTGTCCGCGTCGGCCTCCAGTCCGCCCTTGTGGACGTCACCTGCGGCACCCTTCCCAGCCGCGGAGACAGGGCCGGCAGGCACCCTTCCCAGCCGCGGAGACAGGGCCGGCAGGCACCCTTCCCAGCCGCGGAGACGGCGCCGGCAGGCAGCCTTCCCAGCCGCGGAGACAGCGACGGCAGGCACCCTTCCCAGCCGCGGAGACAGCGCCGGCAGGCACCCTTCCCAGCCGCGGAGACGGCGCCGGCAGGCACCCTTCCCAGCCGCGGAGACAGCGACGGCAGGCAGCCTTCCCAACCGCGGAGACGGCGCCGGCAGGCAGCCTTCCCAGCCGTGGAGACAGCGCCGGCGGCGGCGGTTCAGACTGACGACCCTGGCACTGGGGCGCCACTGAGGCAGGTCCGGCAGGAACAACATACCGAATCGGAATTGCCGTCACTCACGACATGAAGTCCCGGTAGCCGGTTAATAGTCTCAAATCAACGGCAGTAATAAGAAATTGCCCGGCTCGTGGTGAGCTCGGTGTAAGGGGAAAATGGTGTTTGCGACAGTTGCTACAACTTACAAGACAGCAGGTAATCGATTTTAGGCAGTCATGACATGGAGAAATGTATTCGTGCGATGCTAAAGCTTCAGGAAAGTCATGCATGACATACCTGAAACGGATTCACCAAATGACAATCTCAGTAATTTACGTCGCAGTTCACGTTGTCTTCCGCACTTTATTTGGGAACCGTTTTCAGCACACACGCGATAATGTTTGCACATACCTGAAAACGAAGACGCGACGGAAATATGGTATGTCCGGTAAACTGGACCTTGTCATACAATTCTCAAGGTACAATTCTATGGAAAGCAGACCTAGTAAAAAGTAATTCGGCCATGATAAGACGCATCAATGTATTAGCTAAACGCGCTGCGACATATTATTGCGCAATTCGTTCTTATAGTTTGAATTATTTAGTTCCTATAACTTCTACTTAAAGGGAAATAATGACATTTTACCACACAAAAATGGAGTTATTTGAAATCGACAGACGAGACCAAAAAATATTGTAAATTGATCACATTTTGCATATTCATATCAATACCGAAATATTTTTCAAGTTAAAATTGATAAGCGTTCCACGCTTTTAACGACCGGTACTCTGAAGTACTTGGTAACGAATTTCGGTTCCCACGAAAATCCGGTATTGCTTTTTGACGAAATGGTATGGAAATATGTCTTGCGCTCTGTCTATTATGAGTATGTGCCCTACTATCACGAACAATAACAAACATTAAATAAAAAGGTGTCCAAATTAGCAGTTAACGTATGCACCCAACGACGGCCTAGTTAGTGGCTGCGATCCTCAGTTCGTGAAAACAATAGTCATAATGGTTCATTTCTTTTCAACATTAGGAGTTTTGTATAGTTTTGTGTCTGGCTGTATATAATACAATGCTTATCAATACAAAACAACTTTCCCAAAACAATCAATAAACAATAGACATAGTGGCAATGAAATGGGAGGTTCATTTATGCACCCAACGGCGACCTATTTAGTGTCGGCGATTTGTTTCAGGGAGATTTTCCAACGTTGAACAGATTGATACAAAAGCGCCAGATATGTCGCGTTTACAATAGTGGAGGGAAAACACCGATCATGAACTCCGAAAGAAGTATACGTCCCTACTTGCTTTTTTACTTTTTATCTCCAAAAATACAACATTGAATTAGGGAATAATTTTATTTCATTCTTAAATTTAGATCACATAATTTGCATACCATAACGGTAGCCTAAAAAATTGTTGCTAAGAAAATCAAAAGGTCATTATTTCCTTTTAAACTTCCAACAATGCCACAAGTTTAAATGAATCACATTTGAGCAAGTGTCTCAGTCGAGCTACCTTCAAATATCGATCGATATGGTTCCAGCCTTCGGAAGCTGATTTTGCTCTCATTTTTGCCAGATTTAATTTGCGGTCAGCGCTAGTCCTTACATGTGACAGGTGGTGATCATTCGGGATTAAGGACGCGGCAACTGCCAAGGTAATTTGGCGCCCAAATATTTAACGGGTGATCGGTAGCGATTTATCATTCACTGTAGTGAATGACCTATAAAACGTTCAGATTCTAGAGTGAATGTGATACGTGCTGTGGTTCACACAATCCAGTATCTTGAGCTCCCCCGCACATTCGGAGGTAATGCACCGTAAACATTCTCATCAGAAGTTTTCTAAGCATCTCGCCCATTGAAACACCAATCAGCTACACTGTTTGTTAAATCACCCGATTTAAAGACCCTCGATCTTCAGCTGATCCCCGCAGAAGACGGGCCCGGAAAAAAAACGAACCAATGTCGCCTCTTCCAACACCCTCCCTCCCTCCCCAAACCTGGCACGGTTCTCCCTCCCACCCTCTCTCCCCAAACCTGGTACGGTTCTCCCTCCCTCCCTCCCCAAACCTGACACGGTTCTCCCTCCCTCCCTCCCCGAACCTGGTACGGTTCTCCCTCCCTCCCTCCCCAAACCTGGTAAAGTTCTCCCTCCCTCCCTCCCTCCCCAAACCTGGTACGGTTCTCCTCCCTCCCTCCATCCCAAAACCTGGCACGGTTCTCCCTCCCTCCCTCACCAAACCTGGTACGGTTCTCCCTCCCTCCCCAAATCTGGCACGGTTCTCCCTTCCACCCTCCCTCCCCAAATCTGGTACGGTTCTCCCTCCCACACCTAGTCCTGCCCCCCCCCCCTTCTCCGCACCTGGTTCTGTAACCTGGGAACCTCCGTCGCTGTCACAGCACGTGCATTGGATGCAGCTCGAGCACGGCATCGTCCCTCGTATCGCTCCGTCTAAACCGCCGCCCAGATCGCTGTCCTGCTGAGAGCGCCGCTGTTCTGCTCCATTCCGCACGCCCGGCCGCAGTCTGTCACGCGCCTCTGTCACGCACCTCTGTCACGCGCCTCTGTCACGCGCCTCTGTCACGCGCCTCTGTCACGCGCCCCTGTCACGCGCCCCTGTCACGCGCCTCTGTCACGCGCCTCCGTCACGCGTCTCTGTCACGCGCCTCTATCACGCGCCCCTGTCACGCGCCTCTGTCACGCGCCTCCGTCACGCGCCTCTGTCACGCGCCTCTATCACGCGCCCCTGTCACGCGCCTCTGTCACGCGCCTCCGTCACGCGCCTCTGTCACGCGCCTCTGACACGCGCCTCTGTCACGCGCCTCTGTCACGCGCCTCTGTCACGTGCCTCTATCACGCGCCTCTGTCACGCGCCTCTGTCACGCGCCTCTGTCACGCGCCTCTATCACGCGTCCGGGACTGGGGGATCACCAGTGAGGCCCTGGTCGCAGTGTCCGGGACTGGGGGATCACCAGTGAGGCCCTGGTCGCAGTGAACCACCCTCTGTCACGCGTCCGGGACTGGGGGATCACCAGTGAGGCCCTGGTCGCAGTGTCCGGGACTGGGGGATCACCAGTGAGGCCCTGGTCGCAGTGTCCGGGACTGGGGGATCACCAGTGAGGCCCTGGTCGCAGTGTCCGGGACTGGGGGATCACCAGTGAGGCCCTGGTCGCAGTGAACCACCCCCTGTCACGCGTCCGGGACTGGGGGATCACCAGTGAGGCCCTGGTCGCAGTGTCCGGGACTGGGGGATCACCAGTGAGGCCCTGGTCGCAGTGAACCACCCTCTGTCACGCGTCCGGGACTGGGGGATCACCAGTGAGGCCCTGGTCGCAGTGAACCACCCTCTATCACGCGTCCGGGACTGGGGGATCACCAGTGAGGCCCTGGTCGTAGTGAACCACCCTCTATCACGCGTCCGGGACTGGGGGATCACCAGTGAGGCCCTGGTCGTAGTGAACCACCCTCTGTCACGCGTCCGGGACTGGGGGATCACCAGTGAGGCCCTGGTCGCAGTGTCCGGGACTGGGGGATCACCAGTGAGGCCCTGGTCGCAGTGAACCACCCTCTGTCACGCGTCCGGGACTGGGGGGTCACCAGTGAGGCCCTGGTCGTAGTGAACCACCCTCTGTCACGCGTCCGGGACTGGGGGATCACCAGTGAGGCCCTGGTCGCAGTGAACCACCCTCTGCCACGCGTCCGGGACTGGGGGATCACCAGTGAGGCCCTGGTCGCAGTGTCCGGGACTGGGGGATCACCAGTGAGGCCCTGGTCGCAGTGAACCACCCTCTGTCACGCGTCCGGGACTGGGGGATCACCAGTGAGGCCCTGGTCGCAGTGTCCGGGACTGGGGGATCACCAGTGAGGCCCTGGTCGCAGTGAACCACCCTCTGTCACGCGTCCGGGACTGGGGGATCACCAGTGAGGCCCTGGTCGCAGTGAACCACCCTCTGTCACGCGTCCGGGACTGGGGGATCACCAGTGAGGCCCTGGTCGCAGTGTCCGGGACTGGGGGATCACCAGTGAGGCCCTGGTCGCAGTGAACCACCCTCTGTCACGCGTCCGGGACTGGGGGGGGGGCGTCCGGGACTGGGGGATCACCAGTGAGGCCCTGGTCGCAGTGTCCGGGACTGGGGGATCACCAGTGAGGCCCTGGTCGCAGTGAACCACCCTCTGTCACGCGTCCGGGACTGGGGGATCACCAGTGAGGCCCTGGTCGCAGTGAACCACCCTCTGTCACGCGTCCGGGACTGGGGGATCACCAGTGAGGCCCTGGTCGCAGTGTCCGGGACTGGGGGATCACCAGTGAGGCCCTGGTCGCAGTGAACCACCCTCTGTCACGCGTCCGGGACTGGGGGATCACCAGTGAGGCCCTGGTCGCAGTGTCCGGGACTGGGGGATCACCAGTGAGGCCCTGGTCGCAGTGAACCACCCTCTGTCACGCGTCCGGGACTGGGGGATCACCAGTGAGGCCCTGGTCGCAGTGTCCGGGACTGGGGGATCACCAGTGAGGCCCTGGTCGCAGTGAACCACCCTCTGTCACGCGTCCGGGACTGGGGGATCACCAGTGAGGCCCTGGTCGCAGTGAACCACCCTCTGTCACGCGTCCGGGACTGGGGGATCACCAGTGAGGCCCTGGTCGCAGTGTCCGGGACTGGGGGATCACCAGTGAGGCCCTGGTCGCAGTGAACCACCCTCTGTCACGCGTCCGGGACTGGGGGATCACCAGTGAGGCCCTGGTCGCAGTGAACCACCCTCTGTCACGCGTCCGGGACTGGGGGATCACCAGTGAGGCCCTGGTCGCAGTGTCCGGGACTGGGGGATCACCAGTGAGGCCCTGGTCGCAGTGAACCACCCTCTGTCACGCGTCCGGGACTGGGGGATCACCAGTGAGGCCCTGGTCGCAGTGAACCACCCTCTGTCACGCGTCCGGGACTGGGGGATCACCAGTGAGGCCCTGGTCGCAGTGTCCGGGACTGGGGGATCACCAGTGAGGCCCTGGTCGCAGTGAACCACCCTCTGTCACGCGTCCGGGACTGGGGGATCACCAGTGAGGCCCTGGTCGCAGTGTCCGGGACTGGGGGATCACCAGTGAGGCCCTGGTCGCAGTGAACCACCCTCTGTCACGCGTCCGGGACTGGGGGATCACCAGTGAGGCCCTGGTCGCAGTGTCCGGGACTGGGGGATCACCAGTGAGGCCCTGGTCGCAGTGTCCGGGACTGGGGGATCACCAGTGAGGCCCTGGTCGCAGTGTCCGGGACTGGGGGATCACCAGTGAGGCCCTGGTCGCAGTGTCCGGGACTGGGGGATCACCAGTGAGGCCCTGGTCGCAGTGTCCGGGACTGGGGGATCACCAGTGAGGCCCTGGTCGCAGTGTCCGGGACTGGGGGATCACCAGTGAGGTTATAGGAGCACCTTATGCAAGGTGAGCGATTCCGTCTGTTATCAGCAGAGCAGCCTTCACATGGTTCAAATACATTTAGCTGTATCTGTGTTAAACCTCTCCTCCTATAACCTTAACAAGCCTCTCTCCTCGTCAATATCTGTTGGAACCAAGGGCGCCGCCACCTTCCGAAAGTTGGGGGGGGGGGGGGGGGAGGGGGACGGAGGCGTTCTAAAGTCTATTCTTTCCATGCAACGCCTATAGACGTAATGTTCAAATCCGAAAATGTGGGGGGGGCCCCCGTCCCCCCGGTGGCGGAGCCCCTGGTTGGAACAACTCAGCAAAACAGTTGGTAGGTCCCCAATTTGTACTTGATCACAATCACCCTCGCCAATATTTGCATCAACGGACATTCCATTCTCTAACGATGTGGTCGTTTCTCTACTTTCTATTCTCTACCAATGTCGTTTCCGTTCGGGTCTCAGTTGACGCCAGATCACCACCTGTGGCACGCTCCCCAATCGTGCCAGCCTTCGGAGGCCTCGTGCCATGCACCACCGCTGCAGTAGCTCCGGGCCGGGTAACAGCAGGAGACCAGGGCGGCGCTGCAGGGTAACAGCAGGAGACCAGGGCGGCGCTGCAGGGTAACAGCAGGAGACCAGGGCGGCGCTGCCGGGTAACAGCAGGAGACCAGGGCGGCGCTGCAGGGTAACAGCAGGAGACCAGGGCGGCGCTGCCGGGTAACAGCAGGAGACCAGGGCGGCGCTGCCGGGTAACAGCCGGAGACCAGGGCGGCGCTGCCGGGTAACAGCAGGAGACCAGGGCGGCGCTGCAGGGTAACAGCAGGAGACCAGGGCGGCGCTACAGGGTAACAGCAGGAGGCCAGGGCGGCGCTACAGGGTAACAGCAGGAGACCAGGGCGGCGCTGCCGGGTAACAGCAGGAGACCAGGGCAGCGCTACAGGTAACAGCAGGATACCAGGGCGGCGCTGCCGGGTAACAGCAGGAGACCAGGGCGGCGCTGCAGGGTAACGGCAGGAGACCAGGTCGGCGCTGCAGGGTAACAGCAGGAGACCAGGGCGGCGCTGCAGGGTAACAGCAGGAGGCCAGGGCGGCGCGGCGCTGCCGGGTAACAGCAGGAGACCAGGGTGGCGCTGCAGGGTAACAGCAGGAGGCCAGGGCGGCGCTGCAGGGTAACAGCAGGAGGCCAGGGCGGCGTGCAGGGTAACAGCAGGAGACCAGGGCGGCGCTGCCGGGTAACAGCAGGAGACCAGGGCGGCGCTGCCGGGTAACAGCAGGAGACCAGGGCGGCGCTGCAGGGTAACAGCAGGAGACCAGGGCGGCGCTGCAGGGTAACAGCAGGAGACCAGGGCGGCGCTGCCGGGTAACAGCAGGAGACCAGGGCGGCGCTGCCGGGTAACAGCAGGAGACCAGGGCGGCGCTGCAGGGTAACAGCAGGAGACCAGGGCGGCGCTGCCGGGTAACGGCAGGAGACCAGGGCGGCGCTGCCGGGTAACAGCAGGAGACCAGTGCGGTGCTGCAGGGTAACAGCAAGAGACCAGGGCGGCGCTGCAGGGTAACGGCAGGAGACCAGGGCGGCGCTGCAGGGTAACGGCAGGAGACCAGGGCGGCGCTGCAGGGTAACGGCAGGAGACCAGGGCGGCGCTGCAGGGTAACAGCAGGAGACCAGGGCGGCGCTGCCGGGTAACGGCAGGAGACCGGGGCGGCGCTGCAGGGTAACAGCAGGAGACCAGGGCGGCGCTGCAGGGTAACAGCAGGAGACCAGGGCGGCGCTGCCGGGTAACAGCAGGAGACCAGGGCGGCGCTGCAGGGTAACGACAGGAGACCAGGGCAGCGCTGCAGGGTAACAGCAGGAGAACAGGGCGGCGCTGCAGGGTAACGGCAGGAGACTAGGGCGGCGTAACACACGCTGGGCCATGGACGTGCAGCTACACGGCGCTGCAGCATGGCACAGGACCAGTGTTTTATTTCGATGCTGTGGTCGCGGTGACGGGAACACGCCAATCGCAGGCGGACACGTGGTTGGGAGGTTCCCGGGGGTGGATACGTGGTTGGGAGGTTCCCAGGGGCGGACGCGTGGATGGGAGGTTCCCGGAGGCGGACACGTGGTTGGGAGGTTCCGGGGGCGGACACGTGGTTGGGAGGTTCGCGGGGGCGGATACGTGGTTGGGAGCTCCCGGGGGCAGACACGCGGTTGGGAGGTTCCCGGGGGCTGTCCCTCCCTCGCAGCTGCCTCCTTACGGAGGTTGACATGCTATGAAGAAAGGTGCGGTGCCTATACCAAGCTGCCCCTGCAGGCGGTCGTCGCTTCAGCTTGCAGCTCAATCCTCAGCCTGCAGCTCAACTTGTGATCTGTATGTGGTCAACCTGCTCCCCGCCTTCACTTAGGCCGCACTCCGCCTTCACCCAGCCTGTGGTGAGCCTGCAGCTCAACTTGTGGTCGGCCTATGGACAATCTGCAGCTCAGCCTGTGATCACTGGTCGGCCTGTAGTCCATCTGTGGCTCAGTCTGTGGTCAGTTGGGCGTGCCATGCAGCGGCCAGTCTGTCGTGTTATCACCGGCCCAGCGGAGAAGACCGGTCCCCTCCCGGACAGCTTAGTGCCAGTGCCTCTCATCTGCAGACCTCCCGGACAGCCCAGTGCCAGTCCCTCTCATCTGCAGACCTCCCGGACAGCCCAGTGCCAGTCTCTCTCATCTGCAGACCTCCCGGACAGCCCAGTGCCAGTGCCTCTCATCTGCAGACCTCCCGGACAGCCCAGTGCCAGTGCCTCTCATCTGCAGACCTCCCGGACAGCCCAGTGCCAGTGCCTCTCATC
>JAXIVJ010013708.1:32500-36435 GCA_036785665.1 Chirona hameri
ATATATATAATATATATATATAATATATATATATATATATATATATATATATATATTATATATATATATATATATATATATATATATATATATATATATATATATATATATATATATATATATATATATATATAAATATATATATATATATATATATATATATATATATATATATATATATATATATATATATATATATATATATATATATATATATATATATATATATATATATATATATATATATATATATATATATATATATATATGCACCGTATGGTTGAATTCAAGATAACTTTCAAGGTGACCTATTCCCTTTAAGTGCAAAAATAAAATTGAGGGATATTTGCCTCCGAATACTTCAAATTTTTTCATTTTACTTGCTATTTTATTTTAAAAAAAGTTATTCGCTTATTACTTTTGACTGAATGAAACTATAATGGTACGGTAAACGTCATTTTGCTGTTCTCATCAAGACGAGTTGAATGCTCTGCAGCGTCATCTTTCGACATTTAATGACCTTGACCTTAAATTTCAAAGTAAGTATTTTTTACATTTTGAATCTTTTTTGGATACCCAAGCCTAAAGTATTTACTATTTTTGACTTTATTATTGTTAAGTGTAAAGAATTGCCGTTCAAACAGAAAAATAAAATGATGGTTTATTTGTCTTCAAATATGCTAAATTTGGTCATTTTATACGTTCTTTTTATGAAGTTGTTATTTCCCAATAACTGTTTTACTGAATACAGATAAAAAGGTAAAATGGACACCAGTTGCTATTTTCGTCAAAACGCGTTGAATGATATGCAGTATGACCTCAAAACATTTGGTGACCTTCACCTAAGGTCAATGTCAAGGTTCAAGGTTAGGTTTCCAATTGTGGCCTATGTGACGATGTTATATATCCTAAAACTTGTCTCGTTGCAAGGAATTAGATTGTGATTAAATAACACCTGATCGTCAATGGCAACTTTTGAATTCATTTGAATTTGAATGTGGAATAGCAACTTCATAACTTCCTTCTCGGTGTAAAGAAAGCCCGAAAATGTCCGTTTGCTTTATAATCATCAACGATCGCGCAATTATTTTAATACCAATGCATTCCTATCTTCAAGACAAGTTCAAAGATATATAACATCGCCGTGTAGGTCAAATTTGGAAAGGTGACCTTGTGCCGTGACCTTGACCTTAGGTCAAAGTAATCAAATGTCAGAAAGAGGTCATGATGCACAGCATTCAACGCGTTTTGATGATAGCAACAAAATTATGTTTAACCTGCCCTTAGCTTTATAGCTTTATTCAGGCAAAAGTTATTAGCGAATAACTTATTTATATATAAAATAGCATGTAAAATGACCAAATTTGAGATATATTTAGGCAAATATCCATCAATTTGATTTTTGCACTTAACTGACACGTCCTTACACGTAAAAATAGCATATAGAAAAATTAGAAACACGTTCAATAGTACGATAGTACAATTACAAATGATCGAGCTTTGCTGCGTGGTCGTATTCCGCATGACAAGGCGGGAAGGGGTGTTGTAGTGAGCGTTACTAGCTTAGCAGTTAGCATGGCCAGAGAAGTCACTTTGTGTTCATACGACAGTAAAAATTAATTTGCATTACTCTTTTTATTTGAAAAGGTCTATTGTGGTCTGTGGATTCGAATTCCAAAACAATGTGATCAACCCTGAACCCAAATTCGCAAAAGGTAAAAAAAATGGTGGTACCTTTTAGGTCATATGGAGGCCCCTGGGGCTCAGGACCCGGAAGGCCCCCAGTGAAATTAGCCCCCCCCCCCCATATTCGGAGGCTGAATCCGCCAGTGGAGACGTGGGTTTTTGTGGATGGGTGGGTCGGAGCGTGCGGTTTTGTGGGGAGAAGATGGGTAAATGGAAGATGGGATGGGTATCAGGAGGGTGCGGTTTTGTGGGGAGAAGATGGGTGGGTAGGAGGGTGCGGTTTTGCGGGGAGGATGGGTGGGTAGGAGGGTGCGGTTTTGTGGGGAGGAGATGGGTGGGTCGGAGGGTGCGGTTTTGTGGGGAGGAGATGGGTGGACAGGAGGGTGCGGTTGTGTGGGGAGGAGATGGGTGTGTAGGAGGGTGCGGTTTTGTGGGAGGAGATAGTGGGTCGGAGGGTGCGGTTTTGTGGGAGGAGATGGGTGGGTAGGAGGGTGCGGTTTTGTGGGGAGGAGATGGGTGGGTAGGAGGGTGCGGTTTTGTGGGGAGCAGATGGGTGGGTCGGAGGGTGTGGTTTTGTGGGGAGAAGATGGGTGGGTAGGAGGGTGCGGCTTTGTGGGATGAGATGGGTGGGTAGGAGGGTGCGGTTTTGTGGGGAGGAGATGGGTGGGTAGGAGGGTGCGTTTTTGTGGGGGGGAAGGGGATATGGGTGGGTAGGAGGGTGCGGTTTTGTGGGGAGGAGATGGTGGGTAGGAGGGTGCGGTTTTGTGGGGAGGAGATGGGTGGGTCGGAGGGTGCGGTTTTGTGGGTGCGGTTTTGTAGGGAGGAGATGGGTGGGTAGGAGGGTGCGGTTTGTGGGGAGGAGATGGTGGGTAGGAGGGTGCGGTTTTGTGGGGAGGAGATGGGTGGGTAGGAGGGTGCGGTTTTGTGGGGAGGAGATGGGTGGGTCGGAGGGTGCGTTTTGTGGGGAGAAGATGGGTGGGTAGGAGGGTGCGGTTTGTGGGGAGGAGATGGGTGGGTAGGAGGGTGCGGTTTTGTGGGGAGGAGATGGGTGGGTAGGAGGGTGCGTTTTTTGTGGGGGGGGGAGATGGGTGGTAGGAGGGTGCGGTTTTGTGGGGAGGAGATGGTGGGTAGGAGGGTGCGGTTTTGTGGGGAGGAGGATGGGGTGGGTCGGAGGGTGCGGTTTTGTGGGAGGAGATGGGTGGGTAGGAGGGTGCGGTTTTGTGGGGAGGAGATAGGTGGGTAGGAGGGTGCGTTTTTTGTGGGGGGAGATGGGTGGTAGGAGGGTGCGGTTTTGTGGGGAGGAGATGGTGGGTAGGAGGGGTGCGGTTTTGTGGGAGGAGATGGGTGGTCGGAGGGTGCGGTTTTGTGGGGAGGAGATGGGTGGGTAGGAGGGTGCGGTTTTGTGGGGTGGTAGGAGGGTGGGTAGGAGGGTGCGGTTTTGTGGGGAGATGGGTGGGTCGGAGGGTGCGGTTTTGTTGGGAGGAGATGGGTGGGTCGGAGGGTGCGGTTTTGTGGGGAGGATGGGTGGGTCGGAGGGTGCGGTTTTGTGGGGAGGATGGGTGGGTCGGAGGGTGCGGTTTTGTTGGGAGGAGATGGGTGGGTCGGAGGGTGCGGTTTTGTGGGGAGGATGGGTGGGTCGGAGGGTGCGGTTTTGTGGGGAGGATGGGTGGGTCGGAGGGTGCGGTTTTGTGGGGAGGATGGTGGGTCGGAGGGTGCGGTTTTGTGGGGAAGATGGGTGGGTCGGAGGGTGCGGTTTTGTGGGTGGTAGGAGGGTGGGTCGGAGGGTGTGGTTTTGTGGGGAGAAGCGATGCAGGATGTTGGATGCTGGCAGGTGCAGAGTCGAGTTGGTGAATTAGGCAGCTAATTAGCATACCTGTACTGAGAGCGAAATGAAGCGTGATTTGGTGATGGATTTGATGGATAATTTTATGATGTATTTGTGATAAGCGATCTTTGATATTAGGGAATTAGAGAATCTGCAGTCTGATCAGATTGGTATGTCAGATCTCTAGGTAAAACAGTGGACTTTCCTTTGATGTAGGTTACGCTTTGCGGTAAAAGTGCGATTGAATTTAACCGAGAGACTGTTTGGATCTAGAGCAGCTTTGCACTGAACCTGTGTGCAAACAGTGCACTCAATTTAGAGAGGCCGGGAACGCAAAAACAGCGGCGGAGAGCAGGGAAGTGTTTGGAAACCGAGATGGCAACGTACGCGGCTCTGCAGCTCTGCAGCTCGTCGGCGTCAGCGC